>CAEFZY010024798.1:0-13294 GCA_903066815.1 Brachyrhaphis roseni | reverse complement strand
GTCAAAACACGCACAACTATCAAAACTCTATCCACTCTCTCAACTGACCGCAACTCGCCTACAACAACCCACATTTTGAATGGAGCCTGCGGGGTTTATAAAACTGTCAAACCCCGCGCCAAAATCTGAGCCACTTCCCGAAGCAGTCACGTGGTACAGCAATTAGCATATTTAGCATTGAGCATATGAGTTATGAGCTGGGTTTTTTTTAGCTGAATGTGCATCAGCAACCTTATCTGTAGTGTCTTTATTTGCAAAGTAAAGTCCATGAGGGGACGGACAGTATTTCAGCACTGTCACAAACAGTCAATCAGAACCAGGTGGTGGTGTTGAATGCAGGACGCTTCCCCTGTTGGCTGTTGGCTGTAGTGTTGGCTGTTCTCTGACAGCGGAGCGGCTTGTTTTTGGACCTTTTCAGCAGAAGCATGTGTCGGTCATCAGTAGGTGGTATCCTGGTCTTTGTGACCATTCTTGGTCTTGGACATGTGAATGGTCACATTCACATGTCCAAGAATGTGACCATTCTTGGACATGTGGGCGGCCAGCAGAGTTCAGTTAGCTGGAAACGAGACTGAAGCTGTCCAAGGTACAAAAGGTTTCTATGAGAAGGATTCTGTATCTGAGTACTACTTACTATTTGCATTCATTGTCTCCTAGCTTACCTCTTTAGCATGAAAGGTAATGTTGATGTTGTATTGAGTTCTATCACCTTCACCTCCAACCAGCCTCTAATTCATTCTCCGTGTGTGAGCCATGCCTTAAACTGATGTGAGCTTCCCTTCCTGAACATGATCATCCTGTAATGTTGGATCAGTGCTCTCATAAAGCTCAAAATTCCAACTTGTGTTTCAGTTCACAGTTCACAACAAACAGTAACTTTCTTGAGTGTCTTTTGCAGCCCGTAAGCAGGAGATCATCAAAGTGACAGAGCAGCTGATTGAGGCCATCAACAACGGAGACTTTGAGGCCTACACGTGAGTTCAGCTAGCTTCATACATCTCTACATGTGTTGCTGTAACTTTCTCTCTTCAGGCAACTCTAATGTGATTGTCTGGTCTTCTGTTTCAGGAAGATTTGTGACCCTGGTCTCACATCATTTGAACCTGAGGCTTTGGGAAACCTGGTCGAAGGCACAGAGTTCCACCGCTTCTATTTTGAAAACGGTAAAGATTTTCTGGAAATTCTGGGTTCAAGGTTTCTTGTTGGAAAGCCAATTCAAAATTACACACACACACTTGATTGGTAATATACTCTTTTTTTTTTTTTTTCTTGTTACTCACATAATAAGCAAATTATGTGAAATTGTATGTCAGTTGGCATGACTATTTCTTATATTTTTCTGTTTTTACTTTTTATTGTCTGTTCAAAATAAAAAAAATAGCTTATATTTTTCTATATTTATTTTATTGTTTATGTCCGGATGTACAGTAGACCCCTGGTATTTACGGCCAGTTGTTGAGGACAACAACTGTCTGCAAATAGCTAAAATCTGGAAATATTTGAGACCCCTCTATGAACTCCTATGACTGCCTATTTTAATAGTTCAAACAACAAATATACCTTAATTAATATGCATAATGGAAATAGTTTAAGCTCTTTGGAGTTGCAATCAATAAATGGATTGAATGGTTTGCAAACGGCAGCCAATTGCATGCCAAGTAGCATTTTGACATTGTATTTCAGCTTCCCAAGCTCCATGCTCTATAAAAATAGGTGAATCTGTGACTACTGAGCAGCAAATAGACAAGGATCCATTGCCATTGCTATAGGTAGAAACCTCTACTACATTGAACTTTTCTGAAAGTAAGCGTGCAGAAGGAGATAAATTCATGTAGCTGTGAAATGAAAAGCTTATTAGACATGAACATCCAGTAGAAAACCTTTTCAAAATCTTTTTCAGTAACCTTTTCACAAGTCAAGTTTTTGCGCGGTCTACAATTACTGGCCACTTTATTAGGTACACCTTGCTAGTACCCTGTTGGACCCCCTTCAGAACTACTTTAGGTTAATCCTTCATGGCATAGATTCAACAAGGTACTGGAAACATTCCTCATACTCTAGGCCATATTGACATGATGGCATCATGCAGTTGTTGCAGATTTGTTGACAGCACATCCATGATGAAAATCTCCCGTTCCACCAAAGGTTCTCTGTTGGATTGAGATCTGGTGACTGTGGAGGCCATTCAAGTTCAGTGAACTCGTTGTCATGTTCAAGAAACCAGGCTGAGATGATTCACACTTCATGTCATAGCGCGTTATTCTGCTGGAAGTAGCAATCAGAAGATCAGAACACTGTGGTCATAGAGGGATGGACAATGGTCAGCAATAATACTCAGGTAGGCCGTGGTGTTGACACAATAGTCAATTGGTACTAATGGGCCCAAAGTGTACCAGGAAAATGTCCGTCACACCACTGCACCACCACCACCAGCTTGAACTGTTGATACAAGGCAGGATGAATCCATGCTTTCATGTTGTTGACACCAAATTCTGACCCTACCATCCGAATATTGCAGCAGAAGTCGAGACTCATCAGACCAGGCAACATTTTTCCAATCTTCTATTGTCCAATTTCGGTGACCCTGTGTGAATTGTAGCCTCAGTTTCCTGTTAGCTGACAGGAGTGGCACCCAGTGTGGTCTTCTGCTGCTGTAGCCCATCCACCTCAAGGTTCAAAGTATTGTGCGTTCACAGATGTTCCTCTGCATACCTTGGTTGTAACGAGTGGCTATTTGAGCTACAGTTGCCGTTCTATCAGCTTGAACCAGTCTGACCATTCTCCTCTGACCTCTGGCAACAACAAGGTATTTGCGCCCACAGAACTGCCACTTATTGAATATTTTCTCTTTTTTGGGCCATTCTCTGTAAACCCTAGAGATGGTTGTGCATAAAAATTCCAGTAGATCAGCAATTTCTGAAATACTCAGACCAGCCCATTTGGCACCAACAATCATGCCACATTCAAAGTCACTTTAACCACCTTTCTTCCCCGTTCTGATACTCAATTTCAACTGCAGCAGATTGTCTTGGCCATGTCTACTTACCTAAATGTATTGAGTTGCTCTCATGTGATTGGCTGACTCAACATTTTTGTTAATGAGCAGTTGGACAGGTGTACCTAATAAAGTGGCCGGTGTGATTGCATACCGTTTCGTATAAAAAGTATTCATGCACTTTAAATTATTCAATAGCTATATTGTTTTCCTTGCTCAAAGTATTAAAATTTTTTACCGTACATGCTGATGACACAAGACAACTATTTCTGTATAACTGCTAGGTCACAGCTTACAAAATGTGCACTGTGGCACATATCCCATCATTCATGGTAGTATAGGTATAAACGTCCTGCTCTGGAAAATTAACTTTATATGATATGCTAATTTCATGGCCTGACTTATTTTTTCAAGTTGTAAAAGTGAAAGCAAACATGGCTGAACTGCCATAAAAAGAAAGAAAATCAGCTGGTTTACAGTCTGGACTGGACTGATAGCAATCTGTGATACAGTAGCTTCTGTAGCTACTGCAGCTTCTGTACACTTTGTTACCTGGTTACTTGGAGCTCAGCGTCAGGTTGAAGACTGGATGTTCATGTTTGCATTTTCAAATTTTCTGGTAAAAAGTCTACCTGCATGCCCAATGTCAGATTTCCATTTTATCACATCACTGCTCAAAGATTAAGAAGATTGCCTGTATGTTCAGCGGTTTTCTCAGGTTTTCCAGTTGGTTTACTTTTTTTGTCCGTAGCTCTCTCTAAGGGGAAACTGCCCATCCACACCATCCTGCTGAACCCCCACGTCCACCTGATCGGGGACGAGGCGGCCTGCATCGCCTACATCCGCCTCACACAGTACATCGACAGCAACGGCATGCCGCGTACCATGCAGTCTGAGGAGACCCGCATCTGGCACCGCCGCGATAGCAAGTGGCAGAACATCCACTTCCATCGCTCCGGCTCACTCACCGTTCCCACCAAGTACGAAAATATGGTGTACAACCATATGGTGATGAATCAAGTGAAACCATGTTTTATCTAACGGTCATGTGACCTGTGTTGCAGTTGAGGTGACACTCTTGGACCACATACAGCCTCCAGCAAGACAGCTTACCAAACCCCACCCACCATGTGGACACAACATCCCAAAGCCAATCCCTGCTATCCTTTGCTATAGTTCCGCCCTCAGTGTGTTGTTTACATATTGTAGCTGCTGCTGCACTCATGTTGAAAAGTCAACAGAAGTCAATCGAGGGATTTATGATTTTGTAGTGAGAATGTGTGGTATTTCTATCAGTAGTGTGTTTATTACCTGAGCTTTGGTTTCACCTCTTTCAGATCTGTATGTTTTAACAGGAGTGCTTTCAGGTGCTGCCTGGTCATTTTATAGGCTGTGTTAAGATGTGAAACCATCATTTTTTAGCATTACATGTATTCATATATTATGAAACGCTGAGGCACAATGACCAAAATGTCACACACTGTACCTCCTTCTTGCTCATGCATCTTTTCAGTTCTGCCATCTGTTATGCTCAGACTCATGCTTGCTTGTTTTGTTTTGATAAATAAGTTCCAGTGATCAATGCATTTTTTTCATTGAATCCATCCTTAAAGTGAAAATCCATTCAGCTCTCTGGTTTGCTAGTGCCACCAAGAGTACACCAAGAGTAAGACAAACGTCTTAAGTAAAATCTGATATTTTGTCAGCTTCAACTGCCACCACCTCTGCAGGTGTAGGGGGAGCCTGTTCTGTGAGAATGTAACCTGACATGGATTTTCTAGAGTCTTACATATTCTCATACAATAAGTAGCTCTTGATGAAAATTTACTCTGTTCGAATTTGTTTAATTTTATAACGTGATATTGATGCTTGTTCCTCTTGATAACTTCCTCTTTTTGACTCCGGTTTTTGTGATTCCCTCATTTACCGTAACTTCCCACTGTTTGCAAACATTCCTCAGCAGCTGGTCCAAAGTATAAGTTCACGACAACTTTTGGTTAAGGTCTTCACTCATCATTTAGTTATTCATTTAATAGGAAATAAGTATCATCACCAGTGCTGTCATTATGCTTAATTCTTGTCATTGTGGTGACACCATGGGATTAAAGGGAAATGGGCTCAAAATGTGAAGTGTTCAAGGCCTTTGATAATTTTCTTCATTTTTTATTTTTATTTTTGTCTATACAACTTCACAGTTATTTGGTATAATCATGTCACGCTTTCTACAATATACTGATGGGCCAAGCCAAATGTACATTAAGAAAATGTCAAATAAAATGTCATTTAGACCAAATGTGCATTTTTTAATCAATTTCAGTGTTTGTATTTACTATTTGAACCCACCTGCAGCTATTCCTGGGTTTCAGACACTCGGATGACGTGTGAAATTCAGATGGAGGTCCAGAAGTGGATTTCTTGAATTCAAAACAGCGCAAAATGGATCACATCGAGTACAGTAATACCCTAAATGGGCTGGCACAGATGAGGTATTGCAAAAAAATTTGCGTATATTTAGGATATGATCCATATTATCTTGGTAAAAAAAAAGACTTCTCTTATAATCTTGAGGATTTACCGTTGATGAGACGATCCACATAACTATCTGGAGCTGCAGACCTCATATTATATGACGAGCCGGGTGAAAGTTCTCAAAAGCCTGGGGAACAAAATTATAGTTTCAGGTTGGGTCAACCATTTAGGATCGATAGAAGCATTAAATGGCTGTCAACTTGCCTTATGTGTAGTGAATTTAAGTAATTAGTATATGATAACGATGCTATTGCTAACAACGAACTAACTCATGTTATTTCTATGAGCTTGGATCTCCTGGAAAATTATTTATTTTGCTTCTGTAAAACCAAATTCATGCTGGAGTTGTACGTAGTTGTTGAGTGGTAGGACGCTGGATTCAGGTCCAATGTAGGTCAACCATTCATAACGATCTACAGAAATCCCATGTTCAAGTCTGGACACGAACCATACAGTCACAGCTCATTGTGACTGTATGGCTGTGTAGCTTTTATCTAATTTATTTAGCTTTTTTTTGCATGAAAGTCGAACTGACTAAACATATTTTCTGTCTGGGACTCGGCACTGACCTAGCTGCTAACAACATTAGCACTCTACAGACTACCAAGCTAGGGCGTAAAAATAATCTATTTTACCTTACATATGAATGGTTGTCTAAGTAACTATCCGAAAATATCCAAAATAAATATAAAATATCTGAAAATACAATTTAAAAGATGCGATCGTTACCTGTTAGAAAGTGGCACTGCAAACTGGCATTATTTTCGGCACCTGATGCTTTTTGCCGTAGATTGTTGATCCACTTTTCTCAAATTAACTCCCTTGTGACCAAAGGTTGCTTCCTGAAACACGAAAATAACGTTTATCTTTCTCTGTATAAGAACAGTTGGAGCAACTGTACACGACTCAGACTTTGTGCATTCTTGTCCTCCATTTGCACTGGGTGACGTTGATTCTACGTCATCTGAAACCCAGTAATAGTGTAAAGTCACACAATCAAAAGTTACAATAATTTGGGTTATTAACCTATCATAAGAGTGGAAACTAGTTTATTTTTCAAAGTCATAATTTCACCATGTTCATATATTTAGTTAGCTATTTATTTAGATATTCACCATATTTTCCAGACTATAGAACGCACCTGATTATAAGCCGCACCCAGTACATTTGTAAAGGAAAAACAATTTTGTACTTGCATAAGCCGCACCGGTCTATAAGCCGCATGTGCCTACATACAGACGGCACACAGAAAGAGTTTTAAAAGTTTTAGTAATATACCTTAGCTTTTCTTTCCAAACAGTGCCTGTGCAGTAACACAGCAGCAACACGGTAGTAGCACAGCACTAACAGGGCTGGTTAAAAAAACCATACCGGTAAAAGTCACTGAGACGTGGCAGTAACACAGCAGCAACATGGTAGCACAGCACTAACAGGGCTGGTTAAAAAAAACATACCGGTGAGAGCCGTCTTCATCTTCCTCCTGAGCACTGAGACGTGTTACGTTACATTGAACTTGCGTCTTCCTCTACACATATATTCCACCTGTCTCACAAGAGTGAGACAGGTGGAATAGAATAGACAGCAGAAAAGGTAAGAACCTTTTCTGCTCGCGCGCCCCCTGGTGGCCACTAGGAAAAAAAATGCATAAATAAGCCGCATCTTTGTATAAGCTGCAGGGTTGAACGCGTGTGACAAAAGTCGCGGCTTATAGTCCGGAAATTACGGTAGCTGTGAGCTTGCTCTGACCAATCTACTTATAATGAAGCTAAATACTTAGCTTCAAAGTGAATATTTAACTAATATGCAAATACACTTGCCAAAGTGGGCTCAACCTTTGAGCTAGTTATTTACAGTTAAATATTTAGCTGCTGACTAAATATTCAAAGACTTTTTTGTTGTTGTTTTTATCTGTATTGACTTTCGGGATAAAAAAACCCCTCATATTTGCCAACATTGGAATTGGCAGGTCAGGCTTCCAGTCTTAAAAAATGGAAATATGTCAATTTAAGTTGAATGCTCCTCAATTAGAAACAAAATATAATTCAGACCTTTCTAGTATTTTTCTCTATATTTAAAGAAGTAAATTTCTTTCTATAATGACCTCCATCCTGCTGTTAAAAAATAATGACCACTTCCTGTTGGGCACATGTACAGTTTATTGTTTTGCTATGTACACACTGCAGCTGCTTTGCCTTTTGACGTTTCAGGTGCATTTATTTTAAGAATAATTCAGTCATACATGCCCGCATAGATACTTGCATTTTTAATATGAATATATTGAGATCACCATGGAAACAAGATGCTTCTATCATTGACTGCTTTGGACACCACAGGTTTTGTTCTGCCCTTCTATCACACTCAGGGGCAAAGTAAAACATGAAGTGATAACTGCACCTAATCAGTCTGGTCAACAAAACCAAATAGCCAGAGCACAAAAAACACACCATGTCAATTTTCAGTATTTACATTCAGCTTTTGAACCCTTTCAAAAATGATGGGAATAAATAAGAAAGGAAACATTTGTGATGACATGCAGGAGTGCTGGAAAGAGCCTGGACTTCAGCTGTTTTTTGAGTGAACAGTGGTAACAACAGTGCCTCATAACCTCAGGCCCTTCACAAAGGCTGTCTCAGGACTATCAGATTTGATTTGGACTGAAGAACAGTTTTGATTTTAGTTGGTCTTCATATCAGCTTCAGAATTAACAAAAATTTGTCTTAGTTAAATATCTAGCTAAATAAGAGATTTAGTCAAACTAACCATATAGCCCCATGCATCCCTCCCTACATACCTGTAGCGTTGAAAAATGAGTTTCAGCTGATCAGACGGGCTGATACCAGCCGCTTTATATAGAAATGCAGATGTCCAGCTTTGCAAGCAGCAACAAAAAACAGTGAAATGGCTCGCATTTTATAATTACTATAGTGTTGCCTAGTGACGTCTGACCTCGACCTGCTTCAGTGAACCTGATTCAAAGTCTGCTCTGCTGTCCACTTCAACCCAAAGTTGATGTATAACATGCATTTTGTCGCAGGGTGCCTGTAATGCTCCCAGGCAGAGGGTGGCGCCAAACACACAGCAGATAAAGAAGCAGATGTTGATCAGAAGACTAAAACAACAAAGCTAGTTTTAAAGAATTCCACTGCCCACTGTTGTGGTGATAAATATCTTATCTTTTACCTTATGTCTAAGAATTCCTTCCCAAAAAAGCTGAAGAGGAAAAATCCTTAAAAATAGTGTGGAATGAGGGATATGCATGTCTGAGGTTTAAGCAGCTTGAGTTTGCAGAAACTGAGAAGAACACCAGAACCTTGAAGTTGAAATCTGCCTTGTTGTCAACTATTTGCTTTTGTTAATTTGTCTTTCTAAGCAAACTCATGTTGATAAATTGCTATGGTAAAAAACAGCCACTTGTACTATGCTTCGCTTTGTTCAGAGGCTCTTGGCTGGCTATTGAGAAATGATTGCTTCCTGGAGGCATGGACTGTGTTGAAATTTTAAATTTTACCCAACTGCTAATATTTACCTGCGACATATGTGTCAGTTCTATGCTAAGAAGCTTGCCAGAACTTGCTTGTGCTGTGAACAAATATCCTTCAATGTGAAGAGAGAAGAGCCGATCTAAATGATGCAGCTGTCAATGTTAATTTGATATTTGAAAGCTTCTTTCTCTTCCTCCGCTGCCATTGCTAAAACTACAAGATAGACTACAATTCTAAAACAGTGCGGAAAAATCAACGTCATTGTTCACTATTTCTGCTGTTCGCTGATTGGCCTGGTAGAAAATCTATGGGAGAAATGGAGCTCAATGAGACTGAGCACTGAAGGGAAATAAGAATCAAGTGGAACAATGGCCAGGCTAATAAAACATCGCTCTACTGCACATGTAATGACTACTGATTACTACCTCACATCACCCACCCTTCAGCAAGTCTTTTTCAAAGCCAATTCCATTCAGCAGTTTCTTCATAAACTTGTCTTCAGAGAAATATGAGTTAATGTATTGACCAGCAAATCTGACTTAGAGTTTTCGCTGTTAAAAGTTTGGAATTCCAGTTTGCAGAACATGTAAGAGTTCTTAGCACTTAAATTCTCAGTAATAGAAAGAGAGGTGCTCCAGGTGACACATTCCTCATCGCTACTTTCTTTTTCAATAAACACACTATTTACAGTCACATGCCAGAGGAGGCTCTACAACGCTACAATGTGACACACTGGACTTAAACCGAAATAAGGGTTGATGCATGATGAAGATAAAAGCTATGATCATATAGGTTTGGCTCTGAAACACACACACATCACCATTTTATTATCTCCATGGAACAGTAATTTTATGAGTAATTTCTCCAGCTATATCAGTACATGTACAGCAGGTTTTCATGCTGTATTAAATGCTTTAATAATTTGTTGATTTTCTGTCCAGCCACATCTAGATTCCTTTCATCTTCTTTATGTATAAATCTTTACAAGAGTTCTTGAAGAAGAGGCCCATGAATGAGGTGCAAGAAGCTCCCTTGAACAACAATGCACGTGTTGGTGAGTTGTACCTCCAACACGTAGGAACAGCTGAACACTATGAAATAAAAGATCTAAAACTTTGAGAGGTGTTTTCTTTGGTCAAAATCAGAGCAAATGGAAAAAAAAAATAGTTACAGCACAAATCCTTTTTCTGAAATCTACAAACCAACAACTGGAGAGGAGAACTCTTGGCTCAGAGAGAGAACGTCACCAAACGTTTCGGTGGAAGATGTAGTAAAGGTTCAGTGGAAGTAGCTGCTCAGTCATGGCTCTGCTGCTCCTCTTCCTCTTCCTTGTCTTCCTCCTCCTGGTCATCCTCATGGTACCTTTGGAGAAGGTGGTGCAAGTGCTGCTGCAGGGCATCGGGCTGCAGAGCGTCCGGGGTGTCGTCCAAACGTTCCAGGTGTACATGCTTCCCCTGGGCATCCCTCACCACGGTCCTCTTCTGGGTGCGTGACTTATATATCTGGCTTCTGCAGGAGCAAGCAAGCATGAAGAGGAGTGAGGCTGACAGTCAGATCAGGTCAGGCCCTGAAAACACACATAATTACTGACAGACCAGGAGGGGAAAAGAGCATCAGGGAACAGCATGTTATTTCCCTGATTCAGTAAGCTATTGTAATAACAAATCCTCACTCTTCTCTTAAGAAATCATTGTGTCAGTGAGTTTTTCTTGTTGTGTGAAGAGTTTCTTCTACCGATCTGAATTCATTCCTTCGGTTGAGTTCATAAGTTAAAAACTAAAGAATATTTAATTTCATTAATAAAGAAGTTACAATCAAGAAGTTATTGATTACAATTATTAATAATTACATAAACCAAACATGGACGTGAGTTTGGATAACCAACAATCTTGATTTGAGGTTGGTACAACATTTTTGGTTTCCAGAATTCTGATTTCCACCAAAACTAAAAAGTTCACTTGATTAATCTGCTGCCATATATCATGTGATCAGTGGAGACACCACAAACTAAAACGTTAGTTGTAAACGTACGAAGTGGTATAAAGCTTTATTAAGACCTGAATAAAGTGTTTCACACTACATGTCCTTAGACCAAAGGCATGATGGTGTCAACCACTCTTGCCATCAAACCATCCAGTACTAATCTTGACTGCTGCTGCTAATCCTAAACATTAGCTCCACTAACCCACACTACTTAGCGTAAGTTAATGCTACACCAACGCTGTATTTAGTAGAAGTTAATTTCTACAGCGCTAACGTCAATTCAAATTCTGCAATAAAACTCAGAAACACTTGAAAGATAAACCTGAAGTTATAATCTGCAGGGTTATAATCTTTCTAGCTCACAATCCTGAATCATGACCATTTGGATGATCCAGAGGAGTCCTGGGAGAAACTTATGTGGTCATGTGGTGTTAATCCCACTCGCCGTATTTGGAGGATGAAGAATGATGAGTGCCATCCCAAAAACACCATCCCTACTGTGAAGCATCATACTTTGGGGTGTTTTTCTGCACATGGGACAGTACAACTACTCTCTATTTAAGGAGAGGATGTCTCAACTGGGGGGAGATTGTGGGGAACAACCTTCTTCCCTCAGTTAGAGCATTGAAGATGGGTGTTCCAACATGGCAATGACCCAAAGGACACAGCCGGGATAACCAACGAGTGGCTCCATAAGAAGCATATCAAGGTTCTGGAGTGGCCAGAGCCTGATCTAGAGAAGAACTGTGTGGAGGAATGGGCCAAAATCTCTGCTGCAGTGTGTGCAAACTTGGAGAAAAACTAAGGAAACAATTTACCTCTGTAATTGCAAACAAAGGCTACCGTACCAAATATTAATACTGCTTTTCACAGGTGTTCAAATACTTATTTGCAGCAGTAACACAAATAAATTATTTAAAAAATCATACATTGTGATTTCTGGATTTTGTTTTAGATTATGTCTCTCACAGTGAACATGCACCTAAGATGACAATTTCAGACCCTCCATGATTTCTAAGTGGGAGAATTTGAAAAGTCGCAGGGTGTTCAAATATTTATTTTCCTCATTCTAATTTTGATATTATAATTTACATGTTCTGTAATGTCCTTAGACATTGAATTTATTTTTATATCTTGTTCTCAACTGTCTGTGTTTTATTTTGTTCTTTTATTCCTGTACGACTCTTGTTTTAAATAAAGTTGTTGGGGAAAAGTAGGAGAGGAAGCTAAACTTACACCTGTTTTTGACATGGGCTTGGCTTGACAAAAAATGTAAAAAAAATTTCAAGGGGTATGAATACTTCTGCAAACCACAGTAAATATTTAACTGCTTGAAGAATTCTTAAGTCGATAACTAAAACTTCAACACAGATGTCAAACTTTATTCAACTGATAATTTCCAAAAGAGCCAAGTAAATTAGTGCTTAAGAAATCAACCAGAAAAATTAATTTAGTAAAAAATAAGTGTGCTAAACATTCTCAAAGTTGGAAAAAGTGGTAAATGAAAAGTTAACTCCACTATTAGCCAATTAGTGGAAGTATGCTCAACACTGCCTGTGATGAACATCTGATTTAAAAACCAGTGCAACCTACTGCACCAGACATACCGCACACTACCGCTCATCGGTTACCATGGAGACTAAAGGTAGGCTGGAGTACAGACATTACTGCTGACAAAGACTTACACTGACATTTCAGAAAATGACCTTAATATACACATAGGAGGAATTAACTGGTTATATATAAAGCAGTTTTTCCTCTATTTTATGTTTCTAATAAAAAGACAATAAATCATTACTATATTATATTTAATGGAATAAAGTCCCACCTTATGCAGAGCATTGCTGATTTTCATGCTGAAATTAAGAAGATTCTGGCTGCAGAAATATTTCTGTTTCATTTCCCTTTGGGGTCAATACTAGTGATGGGTCTGACGACACTGAAACCTCGGCGCATGCGCCGAGCAAACAAAGCGAAGCCCCGTGTATCTCTTTAAGGAAAACCACGTGACCGATACAGTTCCTGTGTCGTTTGGTTGCGAACGCGCCAAATTGTATTTATAAACAGAAAATGTATCGACACATTTGTGGGTTTTGTTGGATGGAGATAGTTTGTGTTGTTTGCTTTGCATTGGTGTTTGGCTTGTCATCGAAAACTATGGATCAACCAAGGAAGAGGAAGTTTTCCCCCGTGTGGGATCATTTTGATCTTATCACGGAGAATAAGGTAAATTATTATTCCGTTCTCGTTTCCACTATTGATCATTGTTCTGTCGGGTTATTCCAATTTCTTTCTGAAGAATATT
>CAEFZY010024785.1:0-114493 GCA_903066815.1 Brachyrhaphis roseni | reverse complement strand
GTATTGTGTAGTACAGTATATCACATTCTGCACATTTCAGAGAGAGAGAGAGACAGAGAGAGAGGGCACAGTGCCGTATTGTTGCATATGGCATCATGATAAATATACTCTCGAGTATAAAGAGTGCAGGAGAAGTCAGTGTCAGAGCACGTATTAGTGCAGCACATTGAACGGATGACTGCATCTTAAACTAAGTGCTAATAGTCTGATAATGGCATGACTTGATTCTGCAACAAAAGGAAAGGAAATGTTTTCAGGCAAGAATTGCTTCATTTTTTTTTCTTCCTTCAGTTAATAAACTATCAGATGCAAAAAGGCAACCGTGAAACACGTATTGTGTAGTACAGTATATCACATTCTGCACATTTCAGAGAGAGAGAGAGACAGAGAGAGAGGGCACAGTGCCGTATTGTTGCATATGGCATCATGATAAATATACTCTCGAGTATAAAGAGTGCAGGAGAAGTCAGTGTCAGAGCACGTATTAGTGCAGCACATTGAACGGATGACTGCATCTTAAACTAAGTGCTAATAGTCTGATAATGGCATGACTTGATTCTGCAACAAAAGGAAAGGAAATGTTTTCAGGCAAGAATTGCTTCATTTTTTTTTCTTCCTTCAGTTAATAAACTATCAGATGCAAAAAGGCAACCGTGAAACACGTCAAGACCTTATTGCCTTGTAGATAAAGACAGAGATCTCTGACCACATCTGAGGAAGCAGCAGTTAAACAAAAGGTGTCAGTACCTTTTCAGTAACTGCAACTGTACCGACAGACTGATGACAGGAAACGTGGTGGTAACAAGGAAAACCATGAAATACCACATGGAGAGGTAAAAATAGGCCACTTGGCACGAGAGACGGTAAGAGAGGGGGAGGAGGAGAATCAGAAAGAGAGGAAAATTGGTGCAATGTCTACTAGTGGGGACTTTTTTCTCTCTTAGACCCAAGATAAGAAACTTAACTGTTTGGTAAGTTGTTAGATCAATCTCATTTTCACTTGGTGGTTTCTGTGCAGAGAGAGAAAAAAAAAAAAATCATTTCCTCTTGTTAAACATCGAATGAAGAATGAACCCGTCTTTGTTTTGAGTTTACAGTTACAGCACCTCCTACCACCTCTGACTTAAAAAGGCTTTGCTATTCAATCAGTTACATGTAAATGCGTTAACACCTCTCACTTCTTCACATTGTCACTTCTATTACTTATAAATGCTTGCCTTGGAAAAACCCAAAGTTGTAATCAGAATCATAGTCACTGCGGCTTGTGTGACTATGATTGACCACACTTTATATTGGTCATTAGTCATTAGGAATCTAAAGGAACTGTAGCAAACTGTTGCATAGTTAGACACTGGGATTAACTTTGCATATGTCCACCAATGCTGTGCTTCATTTAGTTGTTCTTAAACAATTATGTACAAAACTACAGATCCAAACCAAATTGGGCATGTAAAATGATAATGTCTGCCTAGATTTAGAAACCGTGCCACCAAAGTTTACAAAAACAGCAACTAAGCATTTGTGACAACTACCAATCAGTCTTTAATTTGACTTTGGGGGAATGTTGTTCTACTCTTGTAAGGATTTTCAAGCATGACCAGTGTTGAGAATAAAGAACTCTGTGTTTTTCCTTCTACCTCTTTTAGCTAGTTGCAAAGCTAAAGCTAAAGGAAATGACATGTTAGGAAATGCCCTCAAAGCTAGGGTTAAAGCTTTGAGGGCTTTAACCCTAGCTAAAGCTAGGGTTAAAGCCTAGCTCTAACTAGGCTCTAACTAGGCTCTAAGTTAGAGCTAGTTAGCTCTAACTTAGAGCTAACTAGCTCTTTAGGGTGCACCTTAGAAGAGGCAACCAAAGGGAATGGAAAACTTTTGTTTGATGCCATTTTGTCTCTTCTTCATCCTCACACATCAAGAACTTAGATCGGATAAATTCTCAACACCAGCTTGATTAGGGTCTTCCAAATGCACCAGATTGCACCAGAAGTCCAGACTTTGAAAAAGTCACGTTAAATGTTGTAATTAAATGGGGGTTTGCAGAATCTCAGAGGTGGACTTGCTTATGTTCTTCAGTTTATTGTTTTGCTAGTAGAGTGCAAAGCTCAAGGTTCGTCCAGATCCTGAAGCATCAAAAGAGCTTCTGAGCCTCACATTACCCTTACCCTGTTTGTTCATAAGCTGTTCTAGTTGTTATATAACCATCCATGTCTTGCCAGTCCACAGAATATTTGTTTTTGGCAAATGTGAAGTAGGCCTTTGTAATGATTTTTTATTTTTTTTGTGTGATATTGGCTTTCACATAGATACTTTAATGATTGTTGTTTTTGCCCAGTTTTTTCTTTTTTTTTTTGTTTAACCATGAACTTTCTTAACTTCAACTTTAACCAAGGCAAGTGAGGCCTGTAATGCTTTTGCTGATCTGAGTTTTTTTTTTTGTGACCTCTAGGATGAGTCTTCAAGGTTCTCATGGTAAGCCTGGCACTTCTGCAGAGGTTCGCCACCGTTTCTTGTTTTATTTACTTGTGTATAATGATTCTCACTGTGGTTCACTGTAAGACTCCAAGTCTTGGAAATTATTTTGTAATCCTGTCCAAACTTGTAGATGTCGCATTGTTTTTTGTTTGTTTCTATCTAGTCTTGAATTCTTTATACTGCGGCGTTATGTGTTGACTCTGAGATCATTTTGCCCATTTCAGGTTGTCAGACAGGTTCTAGTTAAGGTAATCCTCAATTGTTAAGGTCTGGTAGTAAACAGGCCTGATTTGAAACATGTGATTTAAAAAAAATCTAATAAATTAAGTATATACAGGACATGTACTTATTTTCAGGTCTGTAAGTGAAACAATGAAAACACAATTTGCAAGCACATGCAATATGTTCAAAGGGTTGATGAAAGTTTTTGTTGTTTTTTTTTTTTATCTGGAGGAAAACACTCGTCATGTTTCAGAAAAAAACATTCAGAGAAGCTTTTGGGTTCTTGAATGATCATAGGCAGAACTAACATTTTGCCTTTCTTTATGTCAACGTACCAATAATCCATATAGTCCAAGCAGTTGAATATTTTAACTAGCTTTCTTTGAAGGAATTTTAATGGTCAAGTAGCCTGTCTCCAAATAGCAAACTTAGATAATGGCTTTGGAGGAATTTAAAATAATGCAGTCATGCCTGCCCTCGTCTGCATATCTTCTCATTCATCTGGGCCACTCATTAAAGGGTAATTACCTGTAATTAGTGAATCATGTCGCTTTAATGAAGATGTTGAAAGCTGCCGGAGCCAGAAGGGCTGCCCTTAATTCTAAGTGATGTTCAAAATTAGCGGCAGACAAGAATTCAATAATGGCGGGCAGACTGATGAAACGCGAGCACGTTCTTTCCTGTGCTCGCGTTGACGGCACGTGTAATGTTTATTTTTCTCATTAATCTTCAGTGCCGGTGCCATCAACACCTGGCTCTGGAGGGCAAGTATGTGTTACTGTATCACATCAGGCTGATAGGCACAATGCTGGATGAAGCTGTGTGTCTAAGAATGTGTGCTATCGGGTGTGAGTGTATCGCTTGCTGTAATGTCTGCATGCGTGGATTTGTGTGTGCGTGTGTATGTGTGTGTTCCCTGGCGGCATGGTGAGTGTTTAATCTGGCCCGGTGGCGTGCCGTTGGCCCGGCTAATCACAGTGTCTGTAGGAGTGCGCTGAGCCAGGGGAGCACGCCGTCGCTAACAGCCCCTGACAGACTCATTAGAGAGACCTGGCACTGAGCTTTGCAACATGCGCGTGCGCGCGCCGCAAACACAAACACACACACACCCCCTCACGCACACACCCCTACTCTGTGGGAAAGACACTGACAGGGAAAAATTCACACACATCCATGATTCTTTTTTTTTTTCTCGTGTTCTTCCACTCTCATTCATATAATTATCCACTAACTGTGTCTGTGTCTTTCTTCCATATGCACACACACACACACACGCACACCCCACTTTGCACGCACTTACACGCACACTGTGTTCTCCACGTGTGAGACAAGGCAGGCAGTGACCCCTCGCAGTCGCAGCCCAAACACAGACAAGAGCTGAGAGGGCATCTGGGAAAAGAGGAGGGAGGGAGAGCGGACTGTGTGGAAAAAAAACAAAAAAAAACACGAGAAGGGAAAGTGGAGGAGTGAAGTGCAGATAAGAAAAGTGTTGGATGCAGAGACCCCCCCTCACTCCTCCCCTATTCATATTATTTAGATAGGCAAATGGCATTTTTAAAGGCTAAATATGTGCAATCAGGAGATTGGGTGCAATTTTCTGGAAACCATAAAAAGATAAAAGAAAAAACAATAAGTAAGCTGTGCTGTGTGACTGTCAGTTGTATTTGCACGTAGTGTAAAAATTTGACAAAGGTTAGCAGTCTTGTCTTTCTGCAAAACTTGGCTCTTTCTTCTTTTAAAGGGTGCAAATTAAACATTTTTTTGTTACAATAACATTTAGGCAAGCTTGACAAATTACTTAAGACATTCTTGGCTGGTACTTGCAGCAAGGTTACTTGCACCTCGGTTTAAGCAAGCATTAGGTTTGGCTGAATAACAGGTGAATGCAAAACAGGTCAATATGTAGTCAAGTGTAGGGCTTGCCAGCTGTTCGCTCTCTCTCTCTGTGCTGCTGACACTCACAAAAACACACTCGTGGATGAGCTCATGACCTGCATAGAAAATATAGACAGTGAGAAACATGTACAGTAAACAAAACCAGAAATATGTATTTCTTTTTTTTATTACTTGAATGCAATTTATAATAGTATCATGTCACAAATATGTCTTTTTTTTATAGGAGAAAGTAGTTTGCAGCATTTGTAGCAGCTAAAACTATTCAGAATTGTTTCTCACTCTGCCTACAGATGTCATAGAAGGTGAAAACAAAGAACGAATATATCCTAATAAAAACGTTATGTTGTATCCAACAAGTCCAAAATAACTAACTCCATTAGACAATCGTTTATACAGCCAACATGTCACCATATGGAAAATATAAGACGTATATTTGCGCTCTTACTCCTCGACTCAAACCAACACGACGGGGTTTGTTTATGAGCAGCACATCTTGACTTTGGGCAGATTGCTCCAAACAAAATAAGAGAAGATGTTAGTGTGTGATGACTTGCCATCTTCAGATAATAGAGATACCTGCTATTGGGAGCTTTGGTGGACATCTGTCAGAGTAAATGACCTTAATGTCTGTTTTTTGTTTGGTAAAAACAAAACAGAAGAACATATTTTTATTCTATATTTATGATGTTTCATAAATTAAAGGGAAATCAACATTTAGCACCAATTGTAGAGAAAAATGATCACATCTAATACGAATTGTAGTGTACAAGAAGTTGATGAATGAAGCTCTGAAGACAAGCACAAGTGGTCTTCAAGACAAATTGTCTATTCTAACTCAAACAAGTAGAGGAACTACTTTCTGCAAGAATTAGGCTGATCAAAATTGTAAGAGTTATCAATGGTCTATTTGGCTCTGAGATGTGCCTGTTTGGTTTTAGTGACAATATCACCACAGAGATTTGGACTCCTCTCCTTACTTTCTCTTTGGCGCAAAGCTTTCAGCCTTGTACTACCACAGAAGTCACTGTTGGTTAGAGCTTTAGTAGTGTTGTCTTTCTCATTGAGCTTGGTCCCTTGGTCTCTTACCTTGAACTCTGGTTTAAGAGTGGGCACCCTTTGCCTTACTAAGCCTTCAGTATCTGTTTCGGTTTAGGAAAACAATTACTTGTGGCTTAACCCTCGTCTGCATAATTTGTATTGTTGCTGAGTGTGTGCATCCCTTTACCATAGTATGCATTGTTATTGTTCATTATTGTTATTCCAGAACTTATTATCCTGGACTTTGATAAATCCTAGAACAATGAACATTTTCTTAGATTTGTTTATAACCATTTTCAAAGTCTGAATTTTTGATAGAATAGCAGTACTCCACCTTTATGCGTTTTGGGGACTTAAGACCACTGAGTTGTTGGATTGTGAACTTAATTTGCAGCCTTTGAGTTGAATGGAGGCACACATGTGGGTATATCTTAAGGCTAACCTCTAACCCACTGCTGCTTTTTGTGGCATCTTGAAGAAAAACAAACAGAAAACACACTTGGAAAGGGATTGTAAAGCCACAAGTCTGGTTCATCCATGAGTAAAATTACCAGATGCCTGAAGGTGCCACATTCATCTGTTTAAATAATTAAACCTAAAAATAAAAACCATGGAACTATCCAGCCATTGTATCCCTCTGGAAGAAGATATGATTTGTGTCCCAGGGAGGATTGTGGTTTGGTAAGAAATATCTGTATCAAGCTAAAAACAAAAGACTTGAAAAGCTACCTAAATCTGGTAAGAAACTGTCCTTTTCCACAATGCGATAACCTCAAGGTGTACTTCTCAAAATAAATGATCATCTGCCAGGAAGTTGAAGTTCGGAAATTGGTCATTCAAATGGACAATTTCCCTAATCATGCTAGCAGATTACTAGATATATAGCTTAAAAATTAAATGTATATACACTTGAATTTCATGAAAGTTGGGGAAAATACCTAAAGACTCTTTCCCTCGTTATTCAGAAAATTAGCAAATAGATGCAATTTTGTTAATCTTACTGACTTAAACAGGAACATTTTAGTTGTCTTAGCAGTCCACATTTTTTTGTGCAGGGTTAGTAAATATCTTGTTTTAACTGTAAATATTTATATATTGATAAAGAGTTCTTCAAAATTGTATTTAATAAAGTAATTTTAATCATCTGCAGCAAGCTACTTGTGGCTAGAAGTGGAATTACACCTGAAAAAACCCCCAAAAACTTTCCCTCTTGTTGCTGCCACTTATTTGTTTATGCACAAATAAGTGCATAAACAAATAAGTTTATGCACTTATAAATAAGTGCATAAACTTATTTATGCACTTATTTATGACAGCTTTAGCACTTCCAAATGGTCATTTAAAAAGAAGGTGGAATCACTTAAAGTCACTCTGTCTCAGTGTACATCCAGCTTGCAGATGGATGCTCTTGGTTTTCTTTGTATGCGTCAGTTTCTCTCATGTTCACAGCAGCTGTTGTCCTTCACTCTCATACATTAGCCTCTTTGTCTCAAACTGTAATCTAGCCTGCTGGAAGTAATGGGAATGTGTTCTGCTGATAGCCTCGTTTCACCTTAAAGTCAAATAAACCTGTGTTTAATTCTCCCCACCACTCTTACAGCACAACAGGCCAAATCCTTTCTCTTTCTCCGGTCGGTGCAATAGATGCTTTGCTTTCTTTCCTCCATTCTCCCTCAGTCTTCTTCAGCGCAAGGCTCTGACATTGAGGAAATGCGATGTGATGTATTGCAGTGAATAATGTATTCTGCAAGGATTGTACAGAGCGCGTGGAGCAGATGGCAGCAGGTTGATCTCAATGTGTGTGTGTGTTTAATGATGACAGTGTGTATATGTGTAACTTGTAACGGGGTGTGTGTAGGGGTGTGTGTGTGTGTGTGTGTGTGTGCGCGCACCCAGAATGGGGGAGGGGGGCAGAGAAGGTAGGGAGGGGCGTTGGGGGTTGGTTTATGTGTGTGTCTATGTGAGTCTCCTTTGTGAGATAAAACATGCAAATGGTGGATTATTTTAATGCAGTTTTTTTTTCTAGAGCCTAAAGCCTTAATCCGTAAAGCAGTCGAAATGAAAATAGTATATGTTTTCTTTCAAACTCTCTCCATGAGTCTTTTAATTTTTTTTTTCTTTTGCACTTTTATAGGAATCTGCCTCCACCAGCTGTCCAGGAATGGGATACATTCCACTTTAATTTGTGTCCGATACAGTTACAGCTCTGGACTCATGATTACATCTGGAATGGACTTAAGCTGGCCTGAACTAATCTTTGAATTTTCTTCACTGATTGGTGGGAAAAAAAATAAAAATCTTAAGGAGAATGAAACTGAATGCACATTGCATGTAAGATATGCACATTTATAAATACTTACTCCAGTAAGCTTACCTATACGAATGTAAGAAACCCCGAAATAAAAGGCTTACAAATGCCAAATGCAGCTGCAGGCTTGGCACCTGAGCTGTAGCACCGTTGCAGCATGCTGCACTATAATAAAAGCAAACCATGCCTTTATTGTTTCTGACAAAATTACAGATGAAAAGCACAAGTGAAGCATCAATGACCTACTTATTGCCTTTTACCAGTAAACTGTTATCTACTAAGGGAGATTCTGAGATAATTAAACATAGATTCAGTTGATGCAACAAGAATCAGAAGATTTAACATCTCTGTTTCTCTCACACGAGAGAAGTTAAGCAGAATGGAGTAAATGTGTTTAAGTATTTTAGAGAGCTGATTTGTCTCTCTGGGATGGTTGGTATTGTAAAACATGGCCCGGAGCAATTCATTAGTGGTAAATAATTGAGAGGCTCGGGATAGTGCGAAGGTGAAATGGCTGTTATTATTTTATAGAGTTTGTGTTCTTGGGGGCTCTTCAATTTAATTTTTATTAAAAATGCACAAGCCTCCATGTGAATGACTCATTCGAAAGATCCACAATGGTTGCTAATGACTATCTGTCCTTCGCTCATTGTTTTCAAGCTCATTGAGAGCGGTCTGCACACCATTATCAATTCTATTGCTGCTTCTTTGTTCAGCTCTCATTTTATGAAGGCTGCTACTATATTTCCTGAGTTCTGCTCTTTTTATTTGAGGCAGTTAAGGTACACAAGCTTTCTTTTCAAAAAATATGGCGGTGAAGATTAGTATCGAGCACATCTTGGTAAATATGAAATAAAGACTTGCTCTGCAGTTGGTTTTGTGAGTTAGACTTACAAGTGGAAATTGCTTCTTTTCTTTATGTTCACATACTTTTCGAGAATTTCACGGTGCATCTTTCTTAGGCCTTCATCACCATACTTTACTGTTTGCATGTTATTTTTGAAATGATGTGATGGTCCATTTCCCATCCAAGCACTGCATGTGCAATGACATTCACAACATTTTCGGTTTGCTGCCACGGAGGCATTTTCACAGCATTGTCTGTATTCTCCCACTAGTTCATTGAGTTGTCCAAGTTTTCTGCAGCAAACATCAAATAGGCTTCAGCATTGACTTTTCTTCAGCAGTGGAGTGTTGCATAGTGAATGTGCAGAGAAACCGCGGGACTAGAAAGCATTACTTTAAGAGGATAATGCAAGATCCAAAACTGTACAAAACTGTCCAATCATGACATCCTTCCTGTTTGATATTTTGGTAAAGAGGAAACCTTTTTATAGGTCATAAACAGTGACTAAATCACCTAATATAAATTTGACAGGATTGTTTCCTAAATCCTGTCAGACCTAAGTCGTGTTGCCCTACTTTCTTTGTCTTTTTGGACCTTATTTTTTATGTTTTCATCAGTTAGTATTAGTATCATCCCACCTTATACACAAAAATTGTTGCTTGATTACTTTCAGTGTAAATTATTTGAGTTGTTACTGAGATCTGGTGTGGATATCAGATCATTAGCTCCATTAGCAAAAATATTTACTGAGAAAAATTATGCAGTATTTGTTAGTAAAGGTAAATAATGAGAGGTTGCAAATAAATTAAACCATATAAGTCTTTAGAAGTCTTATCAAAACAAGCAAGTCATGTTGAAGTTTTATTCTCCAACAACTCATTCAAATGTCTTTGTCTGATAAATGTTCATTGAGGTAAAAAGAAAAGAAAAAAAGCTTTTTGAGGCCCTCACTCGGACAAGCTTTTGCTTCATTGTCATTCATTGTTTTTTTAGTGGTCATATGAGAATGCAAGTTCAGCTAGGGCAAATTCTTTTCTTGAAAAAGAAAAACTTTCACCTTTTCGTTTTGGTTTTCCGGTGATGCAAGTTAAAGGCCAGCAAGGTTTTATTTAACATCTGCACCCACTCACCACCACGTGATAACCAAGAAATGGGGGAGCATCTGAAGGTCTAATTGGTTTTTCTCAGCACTCTGGGCTCTGTAATAACATGATGTTTTTAGCCTGTGGTTTGTACTGTGGGCTTAAGAGCTGTTTGTCCTTAATAACCAAACTATTGAGACGTCTGTAAGATCTTTTTACTTGTGGGTGGACTGTTCTTTTTAGTCATGCTTGTGGTAAAACCTAAAGGGCTGACAGTTAGACCTGACTAAATCAAACTGTTTCCATTTTTGGTGAAGTCAGGCTGTCTGTCGACATTTGGAAGACTGCCTACCACGCGTCCAGCTCACAATGCAGATGTTTGGATTTATGAGAACGAGATGACATTTTAGCAATGTTTTTGGGAAAACTTTTATTGTTTTATTCTCACATGGCATAAAGGTTTCAGAAATCACAAGCCGTATTTTAAAGCAGGGGTTTCTTTCTTTCGATGTGTTTCTGGTCTAAAACACCTGAAGAAGATTATTGAATTACTTCTTAATGACCCCATTATTTATTCAGACTTCACTTTGACAAGAAATGTGAAATTTTCATCTGCAACAAGACCTCATTACACGCCTGGCAACTATGCAGTTGTTAAACAAAATAAATGATAATTTTTTTTTACAATTTGGAAAACTTGACATTAAAGTTTTGTTTTCTTGGGCTAGTCATTGAACTAGGCTAGGTTCACTGGTTTGCCTGATTTGTCACTGCAGAATATTTAGCCTTCAGTAAAATGGCACCTCATTCATTCTAACAAACATTTCCGGTTTATTTACTTATTTTTTTGTTGTTAAATAAGCTCATTTTGAATTGGAAGCTGCTCTTTAAGTAGGCTTTGTTAATGAAAATGCATAATCCCGTTGCAGACTTTAGTCCACTGCTGGTTGGAAGATTACTGCATAAATGCACTTTTTTCTTTTTTTTGCATTAATTGTGAGTGTATAAATATATTAGGGGTGATGTGATAAGTTCAGCACATCAGATGAAATGATACTCAATACTGCCTTTTTTTGAACAAAACAAGATTTTGTTAATAAAAATTTGGTTTGTGTGTTTTGCACAAATAGAGTAAAAGTTTTGCAAATCACACACTACCTGCCGTCTCCCTATGGTTCACAATTTCACAGTTTGACCCGGTTAAACTGGAAAAGGCTTTTGTACATCAGTCAACAAGGAACATTCACCAGATATTGCCTGCTCTTACCATATTCTGTATGTTTTTTTTCTCTTGGGATGTGTTTGTATTCATACTCTGACAATAAAGTATTACAACAATATTTGTTGAATACTTGCTTTTTAAAATGTAAGGATACCCTAATGTCTAACAAAGGACTGAACATTTCATTTTTGTGCTTTTGCAAATATCTCAAATGACCTTTTTAATGAATCTCTGTTTGATGTCGTTTAGTCCAGTTCAATGTCAACTGGTCTAAAATATGTTGGATTTTGAACTGCACAGAATCAAATGCTGCCTAGATTAAGAGGTAAAAATCAGATGCCAGCTTCAACAGGTTAGTGCGCCACAGTGGACGGCCAGAATTGTGTGACACAAGTTACAGTTATTTCCTCTTTGCTGTCACAGTTTCTTCTTGTCAGGTGTCTGATATGTCGCCTCACAAACAAGTGATTGAATGCTTTCCAATGGTTAGGTAGCTGTCAGCAAGATGGAAAATAAAGTCTTTAAAAGTTGACCGTGTCAAGTACAACAGGGCATCTCAAGAAGTACTTCCTCCCATACTTCAAAATAAACGTTGTAGCGTTTTGATATTAGATTATTTAAAATTTCCACGAAATAATGGTAAATGTAATATTACCACCTGACCTTTGTCAATATAAGTTTTCTAATGTCTTACAGATAGACTTTTGTGGTATTTTCCTCTTTTCCTCATTTTAATTTTCCATTCTGGTTCTTTCCCTGTGTTTGGTTTCAAGTCACACAGCTTGCTTTGAACAGGATTGCAAATCAACCATGACTACAAGTGCAATAGCATGTTACATGTTGAATCTCCAGCCTTATTCACTTTTACTTTTATTGCGCTATATGACTTTTACTGTATTGTTTTAAATTACCTTACTTTTATTTTATTGCAATGCTTTTCTTTTTGTCCATCCTGAAAAATGGACAACGTTTTTCAGGATGTTGTCCATCCTGAAAAACACATTTGATTTCATGTAAATATGGAACATAGGGAACCTTAATCCTTGGACATTAATCATACTATCATGATGCTTTTATATGTTTGTTTTGGATGTGATTCATTCTTGACGTTTGCTTAATTTCTCGCTTGCTTTCAAAATAAAATCTTAGCTAACACATCTCCCGACTCTCCTTGGCTTAGTGCCCTTGCTCAGCCCTGCTGCCTGGTTGATGCGTTTTGTGTAATATGCTTGTCAGTGTATGTAAAAGAGCTGGGCGGCACGCATGTGGGGACGAAACATGCTCATGGGGCGGAGGGGATGTCAGCTCATTAACCTCAATTTTTCCCTTCGCAAAGCCCTGCGTTGAGTCACCGTGTAAGTCTCGTGTCATTACTCCTCCCCCAGCATTCATTTGCTGGGAATGACTGGAGAGAAAAGCAACAGGCAGAATGGAGGAGTATAAGGAGGAGGGAAGGGTTCTTAACAAATCCCCTGCTTGTACCTTGCAAAACTAAAGCCCACGCATCTTGTTTCCTTCCCTACTTTTGTCCTTTCTTTCTCTTCCTTTACCTACTGTCTGTCTTTCTGACCACAGGCCCAGTACAGTGTTAGGCTCCGCACAGCCCCCCCTTCAGGCATCAACCCATCTAGGAAAAGACTGGCCATTGCTATGGTGAGATATGTTAGCTGAAGCCCCCATATTTCTTTTTCTACAAGCCTTCAGAGACAATGGGGAGATAGATTATAGTTATGACTTGCTGTGGGAAATTAGAGCTGCTAAAAAATACCTCTCAGCATGTCATTTTTTTTGCTTGTAAGCTGAAAGCAGTAGTGACCTGGTTTTCAAGATCTTTGACCTTATGTAGAAGACAAATTTTGAGAACATCTCATTGCTCAACATGGCAACTTTGAAAAACCTAATAAACTCAAAAGTGTTTAGACTAGTTGTCAATTCACAGAACTGGCCCCAAGCCGACTGTCTAATTTGTCTATAACCCCTACACATTTAAGTGCATAATATGTTTTAGTTAGATGTTCTGTATCCAAAACGGCTTCATCCAAAAGGCAGAACCACCAAAGCAGTGCAGGTTATTTTGTGCCTATTTTATTATAAATGTTTTGTAAAGTACCTAGCTGAATTTTCTTATGTTCTTGTCTTGTTCTTAAGAGTTCCTATCCAAAATCTTGAATGTCTGATATTTTCATTATTATATTTCACAAAAAAATTACAAAATAATATCTTGAATACTTTTTTTAAAACTCTGACACCACATATTATATTTTTAGGCAGTTGTTTTACAGGAATTTACAGATAATGTCAGAAGTGTGTAATTGCAGAAACATAATGTAAACATAAACGCTCCAAAAAAGCAAAACAAAAAACAAAGAAAGAAACATCTCTGCAGTTGCTACAGTAAGAACTCTTTTTGGAGGTAGAAGAAAGTACAGTTTAAATCTTAAAGTTCTTTTAAATCATTTAGATTAATTTTTTTTTTCTACATTTTATTTACTAAATGATCCTTAATCAACTAAGCTCACACAGTCCTTTGAAATGAGAATTACCCTCCAGGCAATGTGGAGACAAAAGTTACTGACTCTGGCTTTCTTGGTGTAACCAAAGAAATTCTCTATTAGTCAGTTTTGGGGTATATATATATTTATGCCATATATAAATGGCATAAATAACAGGAGAATTATATATATATTAGCAGTTTTATTTAATATGAGTCAAACAAAAAGAAAATGCCTTTTATGTGAATGACTGTTTAATATTATGCATGACCTGACTTTCAGTGGGCTGCCATTTGCATTCAAAACAGTTCAAAGCAAGTTGTGTGACTTTAAATTTGAATGAAAACAAAATGAAACCAATGTTTCTCTTTAATGGAAAATCCAGGTCACTCAGTCTTCTGTCTTTACTCCTTTTTTGGGCCATCATGTCAAGATTCTATAATGCTATGGATGTTTTTTTGGACTGAAATGGATTCTCTTATCTCTTACATCTCAAGTTCTTTTATTTATATGATTCAGAATCAAATTGTGTATTTAATTCTAGGTTTTCTCACAGGTGTTTGATTGTAATACTCTTCACTTGCATACATCTTAGCTAGATGCGTAAAAATAGCTCTGATGTTTGGTTTTAAAGTAAATGTGCCTTAGTGTAGCACATAGACTTGTATAATCTTAAATAAAGGAAGTCCAAAAGAAAGTAATTTGTTTCACTTCTTGTTTAGAAGTGAATTATCCTTCATCACCTCTTTACATAAATCACAAAAGCTTGGAATGGCATTGTCCTTGAACACAGGATCAGTTTATTTCCTGAACTCTTCTGTGAACCTAAGCATTCTGCTCTCTGTAAATACAATTTATTTTGAAGTGCATGACATTTAAGAGACTGATTTGACTGAAAAAATTCAAATAAAACCATTTTATCTTCTTTCCTCTCATACATCACATTTATTTATGATATTTTTTCTTGTTTATGTACGTACTTAAAGGGTTTCGGTTTCCCACTTGACTCATCGTCTTGCTTTGCATAATCGTTTGCATTGGTCAAATGTCTCTGACTGTTGCTATGTTGTAGCAACAACATGTTTGTTGTTGTTCTAGCCATGTTCTTTCTGGTAAAACATTGGTTTTGTGGGTATTATGTTATTGTTTAAAGTATGTCAACAAAGGTTTCCAATAATGTATGTACTATGATCCATGATATATATCTTTAGTCAATTTGCTTCAGTAGAGGTGTTGTAGTTACTTCTCTGTGATTTTTAAATATCCTATTTATAAAGCAATTTAATAAATTTTTATAGCCACTTTTACACTGTAAGGTTATTTTGAGTTAGGATTAAGTTATTTGTTGTCTTAGCCAAGCTTTTTTTTGTTTGTTGCCATCTGCTTAGATTGAAGACTAGTTGACATCTTTGGAGATAGACTGATGCATTTACTAATGGTGTATTATTGTCAAAGCTTTCGAACTTTGACATTCGTTTCATTCTTCATGCTTTGCTTTTGTACATTTTATTTATTGTGTAGAGCACGAGATTGCAATAAGACATTCAATTATATGCTGAAGGAAACAAGCCGTTTTTTTGTGTTTTGTTTTTTTTCTTTTTCCTTTTCCTGTTGTAGTTATCTGATGGTTGCGGTGAGCAAAAGCAAATGGCTGGGGTAACGTGACGTTCACTGTGCCCTTTTATCTTTTCCTCATCACTGTTTATCCCAGCCAGTTAAAAGTGGCTCATGCTAGATACCTCAGAAACTGTATTTTCTTACAGTTCTTCATGTGAGTGTTTTCACGCCATACTTTGTCAGGTAGCTCTGTGACACTAAAGGCTTTAAGCTTAGCACCGCAACACCTGCTGGACCCATTTGTTAATTGTCTTTGATGCTGATTTGGTTGTTGCTAATGAAGCTCATCCAGCACCTCTAGGGTCCTCGAAGGCCACCACAGCAGGATGATGGAGGCCATGCGGGTGGCACTTTGGTTTTGACGTATTCCTTTCTTCGACACCTTGGCACAAGTGCTCACATGTGGCTCACTCAATGAATGTGTCCTCTTTTGCACACTGCCTTAGTTGCTGCAAAGGCAAACTGTTGCCACAGATGACGCACTGCGCAACATGCGCTTTGAGACGCAGCAGTCACGTCTAAAACAACAAGTGCAGCCTTAACGTGAAAGTCTATTTTGTGTTGGTCGATCGCCTTAGAAGTTGCTGAAACAGAAACAGTCTAAAAGCACAATATTTTGCATAAGTGTTTGCGCGGACTTTACAAAAGAAAATTATTTAAATCTGCTGCTGGGATTTTTCTATTGTCTTCAGATGCTTGCGGAAGTATAAAGTTCTTCCATCGTGTTTTTTTTTTTTTTTTTTTTTTTTTACAGATTCATTTGACTTCAGTCAGTCAGCCTTTCCTGTGGGGCCAATTATAGGTATCAACCAAACTTTAAAAAGTTAAGCTTTCAAGACATTTTCATTTTCCGTCATATTTTTATGAAATTTAATCTTCTTTCACCAAACCTTTCTGCCATGAACCAAAGACGAGCCCCCTCTGAGCTCCTTCGGGCAATTCATCAATTGCAAGTGGGAAGAGCAATTTCCCACACAGCTGTGATTTTTCAGCGATGAAGCCAACAGTGCAGGAAGGTGTCGCGTGACTTAGACATCAGCAGTATGCTTTAATTAGCATACTATTCGCTTCAAAAACAATAAAGGGGATTTCTGGATCTTCCTAGCGCTATTAGATTGTGCACCTGGCTGGTCGCACAAACCTTACATCATTACTATATCTGTCCCTCAACCCAGCCGTCTCCTATATAAGTCAGCCGACTCAGGTCTGTGACTGCCATCCTGACTCAGAGACATAACAAAGTCTGGCCGGCTTCTACCACCTTCGTTACAAAACACATAAAGACAGCAAAATGTGTTTGATAAAATGGACCTCATAGTCCTTTTAACGAGTTTAAAAAGTAATAACAATACTGTAATGAGTTTTTTCCTACAGTAAACCAACATTTTACTTTGAGTAGGGCAAAAAAATGCTCCTTTTTTTTCTCTGACTTAGGACAACATACGTTTGGATGTTTGGAAATGTTTTCCAGATGCATGAAATACAGACAGAGTGCAGAGCTACAATAGCCATCTGAAGAAACACACTTCTTCATACCAAAAACAACCAATCAGAGCCCAGAGGAAGGTCTTTGCTCTACCAATCAATGCTGGTAAATGTGATAATGGAGGAGAAGCAATTTACAGTTACAGAAAACCCGCTTATCTGCCACCATTGGTGGCCATGCTAACTAGCCTAAGCATTCACATCTTTCTCTGCTAGCTACAGCTTAGCATAGAACAAGTTGGGAAACGGGAGAGGGATGAGCAGCACGACACGAGATTGTGATTGACAGTGGTAACTGCTAAGAACTGCCTCCTTGCTCTGATTGGTTGTTTCTAGTTGGCACTAAGAGCATTGGGAGAAGGCACTTTATCCTAAATATTGATCTGTGTATATGTTTATGAATTCGAGTCTAGTGTAAGTTGGTAAAATGTGAATTATCCTGAGAAGTGAAATCCTCACTTTTATTTATATTCAGGTCTTAGATTTAACATTTTGATTTGCTTGAGAAGATTTAATAATAAAATAAAATGCAGCTTATCTAATAACCATGCACACTCTGTATTATGATTTAATAACTCAAAATGTACATTACTTCTAATGACAAGGCCATTGAAATGCGAGGCAGACATGCAATAGTCTGGCGGGGTTTTTACTAAACATACTTCAATTTTTCCCGAATCTTTGGTTTTTCTATGTGAGTCAAAAATTATATCTGACTGCTTTTATACACCTTATTCTAAAGCTGTCAAAAAAGGAAAATGAAATTAGAAAATCTCTTCACAGTCTAACAGCAACTGACTTGTATGTGCAGATAAACTGTCATCTGTCTAGATTTCTATCCTTTTGTGAACCGTTGTAAACCCGAGTTCAAGGTGGAAACAAAACCTTTTTTTGGAAACCCACATGCCCCACAATCCCACCTTGCACTACCTCTCCATATTCTCAATCTCCACTCTCATCTCTTCTCATCTCTGTTTCTGGCTGTTGGCTCTGTTTTGTGGTTGATCCAGCACCTCAACAGCAAAGTGGATAAATGGGAGCCTTACCTTTTTTTTTTTTTGCTGCACATCCCAAGGCATAGGTGAAACCGGAAGTGGTAAAAAAAAAACACAACTTTTTTTAGTTCACCTCAGTATGTTGCTTTCGCCTTGGAGGTGATGAGTAGATTGCATCAAGTCTTTGATGGTCCATCAAGAGATTGGTTTTCATATTTTCTGTGAATTTTGAACTAAATGAGGCAGTTTTTTTTCTTTTGAACTCACACTGAGTGCAGCTCTCTGGTGACTTTCAGCTTTTCTGTTGTTCGCCTGTGTCTAATTAAGCAGTGCAGAATATAATTTTAAACAGTTCTTTAGAAAAAAGAAAATCTTTTAATTATTTTTGAAAGATATTTCTGTGATGTCAGAAACATCACTGAAACTTTGTGTAGCAAAACTCACAAAGTCGGGAACTGAACCCCAGATTGTTGTGTGAAGGACCAAAATCCTCTCTGCCTGCTTTCCCACTAGATACAAAATAAGTTAAGAATTTGAACAAAATCTCACCAAAGTAATTTACAGTTTAATATGTGTTAAATGAATTCTTAAGTCTCCATGTATATTTTTGTTAAATAAATATTATACTCTTCTTTTTTTTTTTTTTTAAATATATATATATTTTTTATACTTGCCTTTACATCAATTGCCCATTTGGGACACAAATAAAATCTGTATCTGAATCTGAGTTTAGTATCTCTTATTAGTGGAAATGGAGAAATTTCAGCTGTTCACTTTATATTTTAAAGATTCCTTATGTATTGCATGAGCTTCACGTGCAACACTTCAATTGTCTTTGAATGTCAGGTTTTTCTCAGTGTCGGTGCATTTTGAGCTAGCAGCTGTAGCTGTACACACCACATTCAGATTTAAGACCGGAGCTGCAGCGCTCAGCACTGTCTCTATGTAACTGTTCCTTTACTGTGCATTGCATAGTAAAAGTTTAAAACTAACTTGGATAATTAAGAAAAGGTCACATTATTTCAATCGACAAATTCCACGTATATTTCTTGCACCGTAGAACGCAAACAATCCCATATTTCAGAGCGGGTTCTTGGTGTCTGCTGGTGTGGTTGTAACAGACACTCCAGCACCATGTACAAATTTTCAATTTAAAAATGGAAGTGCAAGTTAGCAAATAAAAATGAAAGCTTACTTCAAATTCTGCCAGCATTGCCTTTACCAATAAGTCTATCCAGATCTCATTATGCTGGTACTACTAAGGGGCGGAAAGGAAAAAACTTTGTGATTTCTCAAATGTTGTCATTGATTAACTTGTATATCATCATAGATCTTGTCCTTGATTTTTGTTGTTGAGTGTAGAACTGTGTTGAAGTTTTAAATGATTCAATCTAATTTTACCCAGTTGCTAATGTTTGACTGTGACGTATGTAATGAGCTAGCCCAAAGAAGCATGCGCTGTAAACAACCGTATGAGGAGTAGGACCACAACTTTTCTTTTTTTTTTACCGGCAATGAAACGTGTTATACATTTCTCTTTCTCCAACTTTAATTGTTCAATATTTGAATGTAAATCAAATTTACATCACCCTTTCACAACTCCCTCTTCTGTTTACTGATTGGCTGAGTTGAAATTCTACCAGAGAAATCCAGCTCAATGGGAGAAATCTCAGATGGCGGACTGAAGAGAGACGGTCATGGCCAGGTTGGTAGATCATGAAAAAGATTGCTACATGAACGCCAGCTAGTTCTTTTTAAGGGTGCAGGTTTTGTTCCGCGAATAAACATAAAATGTGCAGTGTAAATGTGCTCAACCTTGCATTAATATAATGCCCAATACTCTATATAACTTTTCCTTTAACACTTTTAAGAGGTCCCTGTGGAATTCAGCTTCAAATCATACAGTGTTCCTAAAATCAGAAACTTTCCACACTGGCTCTGTGCTTCAATTCGCCAAAATCCATTAAATTCCACCTCAAAGATGCAAAGTTCTCCATCTATGAACACAACCTGTTTTTATTTTGCATATGAAAATGAATCATGCAGCTGATAAAGTGGGGCCGCATGAGTTATTTGATGTTGGTACAATAGATGTGACCCCAGTGGTGCTGCAGCTGTGTGCGCACAAGTAGTGTGACTTCAGCGTGAACACAGTTGTGTGTGCAGGATCAAGCTCTCACACCCAGGAAGAGGCCCTGTTTCCCTTATCTAACGACAACAGAGCATGTGTCGCCATGGCCACCGGCTGTGCTTTTTATGGGCTTTGTGTGTGTGTGTATGTGGGTGTGTATGAGCGTGTTTTGAGTCCCTGTGTATATGTTTGTGCCATGTTCATTGTTTGCCCATGTTCATTGTTTGCTTGGGGCGTGGTGCAATACCAGATTTGTTACTGTAGCCTCTCTACTCTTTTCCTGCACATTTCCCATGCAGAAAATGTGCAAGTTCTTTTTTTCATTCCTTCTTTTTCTCTTTCTTTCTTCTCTCCCCATACTTTCCATATTGTCTTTTTATTTTCCTTCGCTGCTGTTGTTAGGTGTGTGTGTGTGTGTGTGTGTGCGTGCAGGGGTGTGCGTGTGTCTTGGTGTCTCTGCCTCCTCATCCTCTTCTGGCTTTGAACCAGAAGTGACAAGTTGGGCAACATCAAAATTCGGTGGCACACATTGTCTCAGGTTGGGGTTTGTTAGGTCGCTCCTACAGCTTAATTGAACAGAGGGCTGAAGGGGAAGGAGTGAGATGTGAAGAGTGAAATGAAGAGAATAGGGAGAAAGATGAGGAAGAAGGGTGCTCAAACAGGCATACATATTGCATGAGCCCCCACCTCCTCCACCGCCACCACACCCCTTCTCTTCACAGAATGGCTGTGTACTGTTCTGGGTTTATTAATTCTGCTCGGCGAGAGAATTATTTTTAGAGACTTGGTGTACTGGCAAAGGCTTTTAAAGTCACACCTAGTACATATTCTGCTTATAGATTTTCTGTTATTAATTCAAAAGTTCAGAAAGTTGGTTGAGGTTGCTGTTTGGTGTGATCGTGTTTTGTTGTTGTTGCTGACATTTTTTTTTTTCTTGCGCATCATTCAAAATCTGCTTGCTAATTGGCTAAAAACTTAAATTATTAGTTGTTTCACCTCGTCATGTAGGTTGTAAGATTCAGATGTAAATTCCTGTGATTATTTTCAGAGAGTGAATCGTGGAGGTATGCTGAAGATACATTGCTAGGGGGGAAAAAAATAAGGATTTGCCTCTTGTAAATTCCTGCTTTTTGTTTTTTGTGTTACATTTAAATGTTTCACATCATCAGAGAAATATTAATAACACAGATAACTTGAGTAAATACAAAAAGCTACTAAAACTTTAACTTTTTTTCATGTTGACATTTAGCTTAGGAGAAGATTATACTTGAAAGAAAAGTAATTGTGGAGTAGATTCATTTTGAACAAATACTAGCTACACAAATTCCAAATTTGTAACAATTTACCTGCACTCTAGAAAATATTGGTTCTATTGTTGTTTGTTGATGATATTTTTCTCTATTATTTTATTCTATATATCACTTTAAATTTACTGGTGTATCTGATAAAGAGCTGTGAAAGTCTTTGACTAACAAAATCTTTTAAATCAGCATGCTTAGGCAAGTATCTATCTACTTCAAAGTAGCTTTTGGTCAGTTTGTTGATTGGTGAAGACATCAATTTACAGAAGAATTGAATGGCATGTTCTCTGGTCTTTCCCGGACATTTTCAAGTGTATAAAGTGTGAGTGTAAACCTGGAGTTTAGGGGTGTGTGGCCAGCAGCAGCTCATTTGCATAAAAGAGACGTAGCCCTGAAACAGCTCATTCTGAAAGGAGCTCAAAAAAGCCAGAAATGATCCGGTCAAATCCTGTTATCTGATTATAATGAAAAAAATAATAGTAATCAGCATGTTTTTTTTTTTTTACCCTAACTTGTTCAAGGAAGTACAGTAGGTCACCTTTAGCAACCAATATCCATTTGTCAAACTTTTTTTCTCATATTGGTAGACATACACGATTTGTGTTTGGATTTTTTTCAAACAATCAGGCCCTTTTGGTCCATCTAGGTAAAGCGTTTTTCCTTGGCTTATTTGTGTTTGGTATGTCATGATTTTCTCTGTACTGACTAAGTAGTTGCGGCATTACGCCACAAGCAGTTGATCTTCACCCTCCCTTCCCCCCTTCCACCTCCTCACAAACAGATGTTGCCTAGAAGACTTAGTGGGGAGCTTATATAAATTGTCCATCAATCAGAGGCAGTCTTCAGTGGAGCCACCAATCCTGTCATCATCAGTCTTACAGAGGACTCCTAGATGAAAGGATCCCAGCTTTATGTTGCTCCATTAGAACTGTGTAAATATTACATGCTTTCCCTGGAAGTGCTAGTTAGCATTACTTCCACCTTGTGGCTTCATTATTTTTGAAATACTCAGCTTTGTCGATGATTGCGAGGCATGACCCAGTTTTGTGACTCGCTATCTCTTTTTTTTCCCTTTTCACTTCTCTTGCTCATTTTCCTCATTCTCATTTCCCTCTCACACTGAATTTGTCCTTTTTGTCATTTATTCATCATGTCTCTCCACTTACTGCCTCTGCATTGCCTTCATTCTTTCAACTTGCATCTGTGTTACTCTCATCCTCTCTCCCTCTCATGTATGCATTCTTTATTTCACAATTTGTCTCTCTTCCACAGCCTATTATTATTTTTTTCTCTCTCTGCTCCCCCCCCCATCCATCCCTCTCCCCGTTCTCCTCTTCTTCCTCTACCCTTCTTCTTCTTCATGTTTTTTCATTTCTCTCCACCAGCACCACGTGTGTCACGGATTGAAACATTGCAAGCAGTGGTCCCTGCTGAACAATTACCATGCAAAGCAATCCAAATAGAGATGTTTGCCGAAAACAACATGTGTGTAATTACTGCTTAATGAGGCCCTTGTCTCAGGCAGAATGCCCAATTAAGCTGCCGATGAGAAAGCGACGCCAAGCCCCGCTGAAGAAAAAGAGACGAGTGAAGGGAAAAAAAGGGGGGGTCGGGAAGGGGAAAATGGGGTGTGTGATGGAGAAGTACAACTGGGAAGGTTGTAGCGCAGAGAGAAAGGTGGAGACGATGGGAACATAGCGACAAAGAGTGAAAAGTGAGGGATAGCAGTAAGACAGTAAAAGAAAAATGGAAATAAGTGGAACACCAAAAAAAAAAAGGGAAAGAGTAAAAGATATTCCCCAGCCCACATGGAGTAATGGCTGAGCTGATAGCACTGAGCCAGCAGTAAATTGGCATTTTAAATGGAAGAGTGAGAAAGTGCAAAGCAGCGTTGTTCAGAGAAAGGAGCATAAGGGAAAGGGCTTTACATTGCAATATATAAGCAGCCATGTTGAAGCACAAAATGGCTGACCTTTTTCCAGACCGTTTTGGCCTTTCTGACGATCACCGCATTGCCTGATGTCAGCGACGAAATTGATCATCCTCCCGGTTCATTTCCTCTCTTTGAGCACCCAAAGGATTCACTTTGCAAAAATTAACTCCCAACGAAAGCTCCGCCGGGTGTTGCGGGGTTAAAAACGACATTGTTCGGCCACTCTCTTTCAATCTCTTTCCACCTGAGAGAATCTTTAACAGGCTCTCTAAGTGGCTTTGCGTCATATTAAAGTGGAGTTTAATGGAATAAAATGGCTCAGTTAGAAGAGAACAAGAGGCTGCCGTGTGAGGGGTTGGGGGAAGAGTTTATTGCAGATATGTGAGCCAGGTCAAGATTGTTTGACCCTCTCTCTGCAGGTTAGTCAGATGATAAACACTCCCGTGCTTGATTAAGCAGCCGGCTGGATCTGCGGCACAATTAGTCAGCATTCATCTTCAGCAAACACAGGGCACTCGCTCACTGCTTTCGGATTGATTAATTTGAATGGGAGTGTGGCTTAAGTATGACTTACACGCAGCTCCTGACTCGATTTCATGTTTGCATATGTAGATGAATGTAAATGTAATCATTAAATTAGTCATGTGAATCCTCACTTGGGCCTTTTTTAATGCATGCGTCGTTAACCAATCGTCGCTGCAAGGCAAGTTCTCGTTCTACCCAACCTTTCATCTGCAGTGACGTACAGTAATTTCTCTTTCTCACCACTCACATGCTCATTCACCTACTTCAGCCTTTTCCTGCCTTCCAGCATAGATATTAGATTTCCCCCCGAAGGAATTCAACTCATTTCCGTCCATTAGGCTACCTATTTGGCTATTGTTTTGAGCAGGTACATCTGACGATCCATTTGCATGCTCTCCTATCTGGTGTTTGTTTACCTTTCAAGCCTTCGGTAACCTTCTCCTTAGCACAAAGCAGACCACCGGCAAAATGAGAAGGGCCCCTCCATATATTTAAATCTGAGGAATGTGACATGGAATGCTGTCTGGTTTGATCATGTTTCTACTGCTGTCAGTTTACGAGTTTCTTTTCAGGCCTTGACATTGAAAAGACTGACTTCGGTCAACAAATAGAGATGTTGACTGTATTTGACAAGCTTAATTTTTTGTGGGGTTTTACAGTTCCAGACAGAGGTCTAAATAGATCCATGATGTGCATGAAAGCATTCATTTGGGTATTTTATTGACGCTTGTGAACCATTCTTTATTATTAGTTGATTAATTATATGATAGATAGCCTGTGGTTTCCTTGCTTTCAAATTGTTGAGGCTCTTCTCCAGTCCACAGTCAAAATCATGCCTACAGACTGAAATACTACCCCACTACTAATAATAACTGTCCCTCAATGAGTTTTAAGGAAACCACAAACTTTCGGTTGCCATCACTAAGGTCCTGGCATAATTTTGGCTAGATACTCGAACAATCATCTTTTCAGAAATGGAGGAGCTCTTTCAATTTGATGGACTTCTAAGCATGTGCTTTAAGTCTCCAATATGATTGAGGTCATGGCAATTACAGAAGGTCAATGTTAGTCTGCTTTATCTGTTCTGAAACCAGCACTGACATGTGATTAGGGTCTTTGTCCACATTGCAACTGTCTTGCTGTCGAATTGAGTTAAAGGTAGTTCACCTTTTACCATTATGCACATAATTTTCTGCAAGCCACCTGTACCTATAGGAGTGAAACAGACCCACAGCATGATACGACTTGTCTTATTTGCCCATAGAACTATATCCTGCAAAGATCAGCCAGCCTTTACTGTGTTGATTTTATTTCTTAAAAAAAAGGTCTGTTTAATTGTTTTCTCTCCAGCAATTGTGACACATTTCAAACTAATCTCTTTTTCAGCTATTTAGTTCAGTAGAGAGAGCAGCGCTAGCATGGTGCACTCTGCTGTTGACCCTGTGTTGTTTCGCTGCACCCTCGCCGGTCGGGAGTCATTTGTTGTTACGCGAGCCCTAACCCCATGTCAAGGAGTGTTTTGGCACCTGCAGCAAGTGATCCTTCATTGCCTGATTAGCTCCAGTTAGAAGACACAGCATGCCTTCACTTCACAGCGCGCGCACACCCCCACACACAAAACACACCCTCGAAGACAGCAAGCGCACACTTCCTAACTTGCAGTCATAGATTCATTCACACTCGTTCTCTTTTCTCACACACACAGCAGAGCCTACAGGGAAAAGCCCATCTCTCGTCACCACGCTCATGTTGCCTAATTACCGGCCCGCTGACGAACAGTAATTGCCCGTGCTGCCATGCCACCACGAGGTTTAACCAAAGTGACAAAGTCATTAGTCTCACACTTGAGGCCACCCGTAAAGAGCTTTAGAGCTTTTTCTCTTTGTACCTCCTCCCCAGGCGCCCATCGTCTTTTTTTTTTTTTTTTCTCAAAACTCTTCTCGCATACAATGTTTATTTATCCTTTGTGTTTCTGTTCACAGTTTGATGCTGACAACATGTATATGAATGACAGCAACCAAGAGTTTCGGTCACCAAATCAGGTAAGACAGCCCACGTGTTTATAGCGCCTCTGAAACATGTTCACACAAACTGAACCTTTCGATTTTATTGGGATTTAACACTAAAGGACAGATAATAGGAAAATGATAAATGGATTTAAATTTTGATTTTCCTTTATTCTGATTCAGCAAAATCCAAATGTCTTCGAAGACCACCTGTGTGTAATTTATTTTCATTATAAATGTGTTCTTTGAAGGCCTCAGAGATTTTTAGAGAACATTGCAGAATAAACAGTATCATGAAGATCAAGGAACAGACAAAGCTGCTTTTTAATTTCAAAGCTTAACCATCTCATAGAGCACTGGTCATCCAGCATGCCTGTCGGTTATTAATCAGAGAAGCATCCTTCACAAAATATTCACATTTTGATTATTTTTGTCTGAAGCACATTTTCCTATTGTAAACATAAAATAGTTTATCCAAATGAATCTGACATTACTGGTGACAGGTTCCACTAAAGACACAGTGCAAATGTTGACCATTCTGAGATTATTGAGGCCCTGGCACTGTTTCAGTCCCATGGTCAGTGATTTAGACACAGCCACTGCTCTGAGTGCTCCCAGCTGGTAGATGGAAACAGATGGCAGGACATATGGCAGAATTTGGACCTCAAAGATTTGTTGATCCAGCGGCTCGGTCGTCTTGTTCCGACAAAGCACGATGAAGGTGGAGCCTTCGTGTCAATTAGCGCCTTGCCAAATAACTCAAAGCTGCAGCGGACAAAGCCCCAGGGCCAAGGACAGCACGACCCACGCATGCAGCAACTATCTGTTTCTCACAAACACGCAATTACAGTAATAGGAAGTGACATAATCTGAGAGACAAAGAGCAGTTTTACTCTCGGTGATGGATTCTTTCACCATAACTCTTAATGCAGCTGTCCATGGTCATAAGTTATAATTCTGTCATAAATCACTAAGTTAATCGACACTGAAACAAACACATTCTCTGACTTTCTCTCTGTGTGTTGTGATTTTGAGATACCTTCCTAATAACTTCTCACTTATTGCAACTGTAACTACAGAGAAGTTTTCTGTACATGACCCTGTATCAAAGTCGGGGCAATATGTAAGAATTAAAAAAGCAGCGGTGTGGATTCATACCAAAAGCTAATAGGTTTTTCTGACCGAGGCTCATCTGTACACCCATGCTTTTGTGGAAGACTGAGTGGTGCAATAAATGCGGAGACAAGATTTATTAAAAAACTTCCTGCAAGCAGCTCTTTGAACAATCTTACTTGAGAAGCCCTCCACCCTTCTTTTTCCTCCTTTTTCTTTAAATTTGTGTTACTAGCCCATTAAAAAGAATTTAATTACAACCGTAACTCGGAAACTGCTTTCAAACAAGCCTTTGAAGACGTTAGGAGCAGCCAAAATGTCCTCACTGTACAAAAATGTGCTTACTCACATGATGTAAAATTTAAATGAGACCCCACAAAACACAGACGAACAAAAAACATATGGATGTGAACCTCACCGCAAACACATAAACACTCATAAACCTCCACCAACTAAGACACACACATGCACAATCAAAAAGAGAGTTCAATAAACACACACATATGGACACATGTGCTTTCATCCTATAGGATTGTATATTTCTTTGATGTTGGGATTGCGGGACTTTAACGAAGGGTCGAGTGGGGAGCTTTAGCAGCTTATTGTCTGCTTACAGCTCACATCACAAGACCATAAAGTCGGTTGTTGTTTGCCACATTTCCTCGTCTGCCCCAATTATGTCACCGCTCGCGCATACGTGTGCGTGCTAATTGGGATAAATGTCCAGCTTTGTAGTTTTGCTGACGCTGCGGTCATGCGTCAATCACCAGCTCCCACTCCAGGTTTGCAGTGTTGTGTCAACAAATACCTTCTTAGTGGATAAGGCAATTTGGGCTTTTCAAAACATGTCAGCTGCAGTTGATGCTCTGTCAGCGCTGTCAAGTAGGAGCTTACACACAAGTCGTGAAGAAACCTGGGAAACAGAGAGTTCATTGTTAGGCGTCTCTGTCCTTCAACAGAGCGCCTTAATTTAAAATTTTATAGCAGGATATAATAGCATCGGTATGATACTACTAATACTACTAATACCTTTAAAATTGTCTTTTTTTTTTGACAGAAACAATTTCCAGCTCGAATTAGTTGATTTTTCTCCTCTTTCTGACTATCTTAATGTGTTATGTTGCTCAGCTTCTGAGAAAATAAACCGAAGTAAAAGGTTCAAAAGGGGAAACCTAAACATCACTCTGCCCAGCGACACTCTCCAGCTCATTCTGGGGCATCCCAAGGCTTTCAGTAGAAAAAACAGATAGAGTCACTTCACTAAGTGTCCTCCCAATAGGACCTCAAAATGAAGGCATCAGGAAGGCGTCCTGATCAGAGACCCAAACTTAGCTGACCTCGTTTTGATCTGTAAGACCTGTGGTTCTACTCGGCGCTTACTCTCATGTGTTAGAACATAGATAAACCAGAAATTTCACACCTTTTTCTCTGAGGTTCAGCTGCTTCTTTACCTTGATGCCAGTTCCCACGTTGCAGCAAATAAACTGCAATGGGTGACACTGGCAGGAGTTCGTCCTGTAATCAGTGGGTTGCTCGGTCGAGAACCCAGTCTTACACTTCATCCAACCACACTTTCCACTTAACGCAAAGAGCAAAAAATAAAATCTCATTCCAAAACCTAGCAACTTATTTGAAAAACATTTTGAGAGCTTCTTTCTATCTACAAACAGTATTTGGGCCAAAAATGATGACACTGGTACCATGGAGTTAGTTTTCTCTTGCAAAGCTAACTTAGTTTGAAGTGTGGCAAATAAATAAATGCACCTTTTTTTTTCTTCCAAATTTACAACCATTGTTCTGACACTCCACAGAACACACTAGATATCCCCCAGAATGATCCGAATGGTTGAACAAGTGATGTGTTCAAACACAGTTCATGCATATAATATTTGCGTTTTCTTTATGCTTCATACATAATGTTTGCACTTGCTATGATATGATTCAGGTTTTTCTGATTGCATGTATTAAATGTTCTGTGGTTTGTTTTGGAGATCCAGGATCCTCTAATCTAATCTCCCCTCCCCCATTTTTTTTTTTTCTGCATGACTAGCACTGTGATTAAAAAACCTTTATTCCTTAGATCATAGGGCAATGCTCACAATTATTGTACTGCTGCACAGGTCAAGCATATTTTTGAAAGAAAGAGGCCATATGCTTTATTGCATATTTTAACAGTGTGGTCAGATACCAAGCCGAACCCGTACATGATGTGTGCCTGTGAAAACGGTGCATGTAGCCAGAACAGAGACTCCTTTGTTTGCATGTCTGGGGTCTTCTACAGCAAATGCACTGAGGTAGCAGTCTGACACAGCCAGAAGATTACATTACACATAACATCTCTAGGCTTTTAAAAAAAGAGCAAACCGCTAATCAGAAACAGCCATAAAGGGGCTGTTCACTGTATGCTTGAATGCAGCCCATCCATTCAAACAAGATTTATTTATTTTTTTCCTTGCTTAAAATATTGCATGTTTTCTTTAGAAAACATCCATGTGAGCTGCACATATGGAGCTGTGGGGCAGTTTGATGATGCTAATGTTGTTACATTTTGTTCATCTGTTAAGAGTTTCAAAATATAAGCAAATGTGTGGGAGTTTTCTTTGACCAGCTTTGTTTGTATCGCCCACTCACAAAGCTACGAAGGGACAGTTTGTTGAAATAAAGATTATTAAATGCCTCATTTATCCTGATGGAATGGAAATAAGCATTACAGAATTGCAAATCTCAGATGAACTAGCTGCAGATTTGATTAGATTAATAGGGGCTCATCGTTACCTCGAAATCACTTTTTAATCGGAATACACTTTCCAAAGTCGTAAAGGTTCCTTCTCAATCTTCATCAATGAAAAAAAGATTTAAAAAAACGTGGCAGACCCATCATTCTTTATAGAATGCGAAACGTAAACACTTTCCTGATTGGAATTTGCGAACATTTATTCAGACTCAATAAGAAAGTGAAGAAACTGGCAGTGTGCTCATTATCAACCCGTCACATGGATAAATGTGAAATAAGGCGGACCGCCGTTTATATTTCTGCAGCGCTGTTATAGCTCCGTGAGAATGATTGGTGTTCCTCCAACCACGCCAACACAAATTCTAATTTTGTTTAATAGGCAATGAGTGCCCTTCTTTGGCTTTCATATCAGGCTCGATCAGTTTGAGTGGTTTTGCAGACTTGTTCCTCGATGTATATTTCTGGATTTTTTTTGGCTGGCCTCTCCTTTCGCTCTGCAGTGTAATTAGTCCTCATGGACTCATGTGTCTTCATAGGTAAACCACAGGCTTAGACAAGGAGAGAATATTTGGATTAAATGAAGCGACATAGTGGTGGATGTTGAAGTAATAAGACAGACCACTAGAAGTGCTATTATGTGTCATTTTCTTGTTGCTCTTTGCAGGGCTTTGCAAGTGTTCAACTTTGTCACTTTCTATTTTGTCTCACAAATGTATTCATGTCTTGTCTTTGGGTCATTTTAACATGAGAATATCTTTTAAGCTGATCCACGCCATTATAAATCTGACTGTGTATGTGTCGTTGTTGTCCTGCTTAAAGATGAAACTTTTGCAGCCTTTAACAGGTCTCCTTTTAGCATTCCCCTTTATTCACCTGCTGTGTTCAGCTTCCCTAGTCCTGTTTTCCCCTATACATAGTCACCTACAAGTAGGCCAGAAACTGGGTTTTAGTGTCATTTGAACCAACCTGCTCTATTCTATATGTTTGCCGTCTCCCCTACATGACTTAACTGCAAACATGACTTCTTGTGGCTTTTTGTCAGCAGCTTGTTTTGTTACATTTTTGTCTAGGCCAGATTTGTAAAGTGCAGAACTAGTTTTCATGTCAACAGTTTTCAATCGCCTGAGTTTTGGACATCTGCAGCTCCTCAAGCTGCTTTATGCCCTCATTTCCAGACATATCAATTTAAAGTTAGTTTTGATACTTTTACAGTTGTGCCATATTTTGAGTTTTGGCTGATGGATTGAACAGTTCTCTGTGAGAAATCCAAAGCTCGTGTTATTGGTCTCATACCCTGACTTCTGAAAGCAACCAGCTGCTCATTTTCTTGAGGAGTTTCTGAAACCGTATCTCATTTTTGTTCTATTTTACTCTACTTTGTTTAGTCTATCACAATATACTGAGGTTTGCTTGTAACATCCCTTAAATGAGACATTTCCTGACTTTTTTTTGTTTGACAAACTTGAATTTTGAGGTGCTCATTAAAGGTATTTTGACTTGATCGAAATTGGAAGAAGACTTGCAGTATCTTCTTAGCATTTCTTCCTCACAGATTTTTCCGAGGGAACATTTTGACATTTAAATCTGCTTTCCTTTCTCCCACAAGGGATGTTTTTAGAGATGGTTGTTTATACACAAGTCATCCCTTGAAGGAAGTCTTCAAGCAAGCATAGACTAGCACAAAGCAAACTATTTAAAAAGACACTATTATTTCTTTGCTTCTTCCTCTTAAAACGTTTCTTCTTTAAGTACACTCTCTTTGTGTTGTTACTGGTTAATTAACCAAGCAGGTAGCTATTGTGTAAACTCATGATAGTTTATTCGTCACAAATTGACAATAAACTGGTTAACTGTGTTCATTCCTCTGTGATTTGTTTATTCATTTTGTTTCTCTGGGTCAGAATTAAATTAAACTAAATAAAAGATGTATTTTCTTTTCAATATAGTAGAAACACTAGAAACAATCCCAAATTAAAATTTAACAGAACATTTACATTTAGTACTTTTAATAAACTTCAGAATGCAGCCCGATTAATTCTGAATTAGGTTGGCACTAATATAATAAAAACACAATTGAATAGTTTTACTTTAAACTATAGAATTGGACAATGTAACACCTTAATAACTAAATAAAGCAAAGTGATTGTGTTTTCTTTTGGTTATTGAGTTGGTGTTTCAAAAACATGCAAAAAAGTGATAATCTGATAAAGAAAACGCATTTTAGCAGAATTTTGATTACTTCAAAATGTGGGATGCTTTAAAATTTAAAGCATCAAGAATCATATAGAAAATATAGGATATTGAACTAAATGTAGTTTAAAATGTGTATTTAACTACCTTAACTTTGACTTGAATCAAAGTAAACTTGAAACAAAGTTTGTTAGATTTAATTTCTTACTCTGTATCGTACAGACAAAAGATCGAGTGAAATGTGACTGCCATCAGAGTCAATATAATAAAAACTGAAAGTTAAACCATTTTTTAGACATTCAGACACGCTTTTTATTCTCAGGGCATTGTGTGAGCCTGTATTTCTCCATTCAGTTTAAGAAAACACTTTTTATGCTTTCCATTATTTATATTCAACTGTACTGTGTTAAAAATAGGAAAAAAAAACAGCACATCCATTTTATATTAACTATTTCAAGCACATTTGGCGAGAAAGGGATCTTTAAAAACAGAAACTGCGGCTTTCAGGATAATTACAACACAAATTCAAAATGCGGTGGGTGGCAAGACAATAATGCCCGAAAAGATAAAAAAATCTCTTCCTCTAAATACAGAAGAAGTCAGTGACCAAACCCAAAGGACAAGACATAAGTTCAGGACATTTCAGAAGATTTTCTTAGTTTTCCTTGACATTCAGGATAACGTGTGTCTGACATATAGCTTGTTTTTCCATTTTCGGTGTGTGCTTCTTGTTTGGTGAATGAAGTACAAAATGGACAGATGGGTCCTTCAGTCACCTGCCAGTTACTCTTTTGATCCTCCCTTCTTTTTTCCACTACTGAAGGACAACTATCTCAGATGGCTCTGTCTAACAAACCATCTGTTATGTCACATTATGTAGCAGAAATATCTTGGCACTGAACCTCACTTAAAATTACAGGCAACCATTTATATGTTTTCGTGAAACTTTGAACTATTTATTTTTAATTTATAGCTAAATGAGTTAGTCTACTTGTTACCCTGCAAAGTATCTTTGGCAGATTTTCCTGCAAACGAAGAATATTTTTTCTCTTTCAGGCAACATTAAACATGAGACAGGTGTTATTTGTCCTGTAGGACCATCCCACATTCACTCTTCTTTTTCCCTACTTTCATCATTTTCTATATCTCTCTCTCTGAGTCAGAAACACCTCAGTTCACCTCGGCACCCAGTGTAGGCGATGCTGATGTGAAAAAGCACCATTACTTAATAGTGAGTCACAGTGCACCATTATACCCCCACCAGCACAACTGCAGCATTCTCCTAACTACCCAACACTGGCTCTCCCCTCCAAACCTCTCCATAAAAGTAAAAGTAAAAGTCTTCTCTATGCTTGCGTTCTTGTGCTGCAAGAAAAAAAAAAAAATCCTAGCGGAATGTTTGAGAAAATGGAAGAAAAAAAATATATAAAAAATTGAGGGTATGAAAACGCCAACACACATCTCACTGCTTCTTTGAGGCTCCACAGACCCGTCGGCAAGGTCGTCAGAATGAAGAGAAGATGCAACTTATTCGTTGTGTTTGACTTTTTTTTTAAAGAATGTGTGCAAACTCAATATCATAAAATCAGGCTGAATATATATATATATATATATATATATTTTTTTTTTTTTCCTAGCTCTTAAACCAGCAGTGGTATATCGATATGTGAAAACTGAGCTGGAAGAACATCAAAGGAACACATGAGCAACATGAACACCAATACTAAAGGGTGGGGGGGGGGAGTGTTGTGAGTTGTAGTCAGAACCAGTGGTAGACCTTTTTTTTTTTAATTTTTAGGTCAGTCCATGTCAGCCAATAAGTCCAATTATCATGGGTCTCTGAAGTGGAACAAGCAGTGAACTCCAGTGTGCATTTGTAGAGCTGAAATAAATAATGCGCTCAGAGAGGAAAGATTTTATAGAAATTACGTAGACATTCACTCCAAACTGAATGTGATTAGGAGCACAGAAGACAGCGTGGTAATCTGTGATTACATAAGAGGTCAACGCTTCCCTTGTTCTTTAAGTCTGAGCATGCTCATGGGCTGCCTCGCAAAAATGTTGATCCCACTTGCGCCGTTTTCGTATTTTGTCACAAACTCCAAATTCCGCTCTTGGGATTTTCTTTTGTGACATTTAATGGCAGAAAAATGCAAAATGTTTTGTGTGTATCCTTGCATTTATGCATTTAAATATATTTATGTAGAAAAAAGTGTGAAAAGTCACCTCTTCGTCATCAATACCTCGTAGAATCAGAGTTTGCGGGGGGGGTGTTGTTTTTCTTTTTGGTTGTTTTCTTTTTTTGTCAAACTTCTCCAGCTCAGTAAGATCGGACGAGGTTCTACGGGTTCTCCCTGAGTTCTTCCTAAAATACAGAAAGGCACCACCTCCCAAAAACAGCAGCAGAAATGCATTCAGTGATTCATACACTTTTAGAACTTGAAACCTTGGCTCTATTTTGGTCCTGGTCTCTCTCTCCCTCTCTCTGTGTGTACATGCAGCACGATACGCTGAGGGATTTAGTGGGACTAAGTAGTTTGATATTTCTATTGGTTTTTTTGCATATATTTTCTCTCGCTCTTTCCCTCTCTCTCAGTGATCTTTCTCATCATGTGGAGACCAAGGTCATGGCTGATTGAAATATAATAGAAGTGCAGACATCTGGCCTAATACTGTGGGAAGTTAAATCTATTTTAATGGCCCCTGCCGCAGTAGATTCTCTCTGATGCACTCTTGCGCTTCACTGACAGTAAATCACAATGTTCTCTTATTGCCCTGACTGGAATGAGGGCATAGAGAAAGAACAATGAGGGATCCACATCATTTGTTTTCCCCCCCCCCCCCCCTTTCCCTCACCGCTCCGCCTCCCATCAGCCCCCACTCCTCTCCGTTTGCGACTCATAAAGCAAGGAGCTTAAAGAGAGTGACATCATGAAAATAAAAATAAAGGGGATTATAGGCAAGCTATTGTGCCATATGTGATTACCGGGGCTTCCATGTTCCCTCGAGGGTGGATGGGCGACTATGAGACAACATATTTTCTTTATTCATTCAATTCTCACTAATGAATAAGAATAAGAAATAAGGCTAAGACCACAGTGTTACACCTTTTGCTTGAAAAAAAAAGAAATTAAGTATCGGACCAGAACTGAAGAACCTTCTATTTTTTCCAATGTAAAAGATTTGAAATATATATATTTTTAAACTCCTTATCTTTAATCTATAACTGAGTTAAACCGCACTGACATAAACCTGGCCCCCTTTCACGCCTTTTCAAAGCACTTCCTTTGCAGCCGTGCTTTTAGAGTTCACGTTCAATCCAGCACAGGTCCACCCACATCTGCAATGGAGAGTCAGGTCCTTTTTACCCACCTAAATGAGATCTATTCTGATGTGACATTTGAGAGAATTACCAGCGCATGGGGGAGCAGGGAATAGGTTAGCTCATTCCTCTTCTATTGGCCAAAGCCCGGCACAGTCTACCTGTCCTTTACTGATGGACGTTACCTATGACCCTGGCTTGCTATTGGATGTGCTGAAATGCCCCCACCCCTCCGCACACACTTCACTTATCCCAGTTCTGTCTTTCTGTCAGCCAGCCTCGTCCGTTCTGCCGTTTCGTTCTCCCTCTATTGTGCCAAACCGTCTGCCTTTCTTGATACATCATCCAAATCGAATTCCCTGTCATTTCAAAGCCAGGTCAGGTAGCCTCTGTGGAACTAGCAGCTCATCGCTGTAATGGTCAGTTGTTTGGCGCGCCTCGGCTAAGGCACCTATTGATGATGGGTTTGATTTCTGCCCTTTCTCTCCCCCGCGAGGCTTCTCTTTGAAGGTGAATTTTGAAATTCTCCATGAGATGCTTAAAAGAGTTACAGCAGAGTGGACACAAAAACCTTTATGTATGCATGACCAGCTGTTGTTTGTTGCTCTGTCTTTTTTTTTAAAGAAGCATATGGCAGAATGACTTTCTATAGGACACTGTCAACTCATTCAAAGTTATAGATTTTCTTGAAACAATGGAGGGAGATCTTTTGGAGATTTTAGAAAGAGGAGATTGTGTGCATCATTTTTTATCTTCCTAATTCGTCAGACACATCATTGTTCCCTGATGAGCTGTCTTCTGCTAAACACCTGATGGGCCTCAAATGGCTCCATTGGAAAGCTAATTGTTTCATCCCATTTGCTCAGTCATTAATAACTTGAAACACATAATGACATTAAGCTAATATGTGTTTCTACAGAATGGTAACCTAAGTAGTGTGTATACCTTGAGAAAACTGTTCCATATTTTGTTGCACAGGCTTTTAGTTACAAATTCATTTGCCAATGGGGCAAATGAAGATCGTTACTTAATGCTTCATTATAGTATAACTCAGCGGTTTTCCGTGTGTGTGGATCTGGATAAAGCTTGTGACTGATTTTGTGCAGTGTTGCTATTGGGTTATAAAGTACTGGGCATGCTTTGTAGGGGTACCTGGACTTTGTGCAAACAAAGCAAGAGTTGTGTCAACACCCTCAACACAAAGTCAAGCTCCTTCCCAGAGCAAATTGAGCTCCTCTTGTCACCAAAGAACATGATGAAGACATGGTGTCTCGTTTGGGTTACTTTGGAGTGTCGTCTTTGCTTTTTTGCAGAGCATATGGTTTTGTCCATGTCTTCAGGCCATGGTCTTCAACATGCACTGGGGCAAAGCATTCAGCAACGCAGGGTTCAGTGTTTGCTCAAGTGAGGCTAGATTGTGTGGGGAGATGGACAGACAAATGCTGGCCCCATTCGAAGACGTCTATGCACATACCACAGAGAGTAGAAACAGAATTGACTTGAGAAACTATGTATTTCCCTGAATAGTTGGATGAGTGAATGGGTAGAGGGAGGGATGTGTTTAGGGTGTTGCCTCAAAACACATCCTCAGATGTGACTCAAATTTACTTAGTTATTGTGAGTTAACCTGTTAGCAGCTAAACCCATGACATACTCACCTTGGTTTTGTCAAATTATTTCCATTTCATTTCATTTCCATTCATTACTTTTAATGCATATATAAAGTTATAAAATTGAGAAAAGCAATAGAAAATTCTCTTAAAATTTTGGTTTTATTATTTCGACATTTTTCAAATAAAATTATATTTTATTGACCTAAAAAAAATAAGGGGTTTCATTTTGAGTTGCTGTGAGATTGTTAAACAAAGAGGTTCTGTGTCTTTCTATACAGTTTAGGTAAACAACTGGTTTCCTCTGTACATGACATTAATTGTATTAGCTTTAATACAGTATAGGATTGGGATTCTGAGTTGGCAAATGCCTAATATTAAAACCAAGAACAAAACACCTTGTTTTGGACGTCACAATCCCAATGAATTAATCAATGATCCAAATAAATAAATGATCTCTCCTCTCAAATCATGTGTTAAAATGGCTTTTGTCTCACCAATAGAACTGAGTGGAATCTGTTGCTGCTAGAAGAGCGCTCAGATGGACGACATGGAGAAAAAGGTCTGAGGACAAATTCTGTGAACAGAACAGCTATTTGCATTGTGGGACGGTAAAAATAATTTCCGTATGCTGCTGCGTCTGAAAGTTAGGGCATATGCGGTCACAATAAAAGCCGTGAGACCTGCGTTTCAATAAAAGCAACCCGTGTTCATGTCGGGTTACACAATTTTCAAGCTCAAGTGCAAATATAGATCTAAATACAGAAACAAACCTTATTCGCCTGCAGTCTGAGAGGGGTCTGAAGTATGTTGATGCTCTGAATTAACCCCGGCAAGTGTTAGAGGTTGTGCTGTGAAGAGTCTTTGTAGAGGTCATGGTGGTGGATCAGCTTCAGTCACAGTAGCTTTAGTTGGAACTGGATGAAAAAGGTTTTTACTTTACAGAATGTTCGGCTTCTCCCCCTCCAAATATGGGCTGTAGTTCGCCCTGGTGTTTCTTTTGTGTGTTTTTATTTTTACATCTCTTCATCATTATTTTTAAGGCATCTTCAGTTTTTACACTGGTGAATATCATAGAATTGACTGTTTGTTTATCCTCTGTGTTTGATAAATTTCACCTTGAATAAAGGTTGGTTCTTCTAAAGCAGTGAAAAGTCACACAATTTCAGACTTTACTTTCATTGCAGACATTTTTAATATTTTTAAATACTTACATATGGAACATCAGAAGTGGGTATTTTTTGTCCACCTAATTTAAAGATTAGAGATAAGTGTTTTGGGTTTTTTTTAGAAACAAGGATCACTTGAAATACGATGACATGCCTCAGATCAACATCTTTGAACTACCTATGAGAAAATGTTGTTTTGATCTCCAGTCAAGGCTTAGTCCTGTTATGTTAATGTCGAAGAAAGAAAATTAGAGAAGTCTGCAGACTCCTCGAAGGTCCTTGTGCAAGAAAAATGACAGATTTGCTTAAGTTTCACCTCAACGGAGGGGGGGTTGAAGGTCACAGTGAGAGAAGGCTGAATCAACATTTGGTGTTTCTTTTTGACCCGCTTTCTTTTATCTCCTCTTCTCCATGTCCTGAAAGACAGTATTTTTATGAATTATTTATCCATGTTGGAAAATGTTAAACTTGTGATGTCCTTGTCCTGTGTCTTATCTCCAAGGGCATCATAAAAAGCTGCAAAGGGGAAAAAAATACATGAAAGTAACAGACGGTATGGTCATAAAATAGCCTCCCACAGCATTTAATTCCTACTACATGCAAATGTAGTAGGAGAAAAGATCTCTCTCTCTCTCTCGGTCTCTCATATTGGATGTGTTTGACTCTCGTTGCATGTCTTCTCTATCATTTACAATAGATACAGTAGAGATGTAGAGATAAGTGATGTAAACATACCTGTTTAAGCAGATTTGATACACACTTAAACATGAGGTAAAATCCCAAAGATGTAAATGTATGTGCATAAATAGCAGACAAACTTGCTTTAATCTTTTTCATCATTAACACTCTTTAAGTCATTCCACCATTTTATACCCCTCTACCACACATGATGTTCTCATTCATTGCACATTACTTTATTTGTTTTGGTAGCTACAGTATTTTTGATGGAGTACATGAAAGTAATAAAAATTGTCTCAGATAATCAGAATATGTCCAAATCTTGTGCAAAGTTGTGTTTAGTTGTGCAGTATTTTATGTTGCTCTCTATTTCCATTGATGGCGATTTTGGTCCACCGACTCTAATGAAACAGAGGAAATTATAACCGCCAAAAAAGCCAAAAAAGCCAAAAGTAGCCACACAACATTTTAAGCGCCTTTTTTTTTTAATAAAATTTCCATCAGTCTTTTGAAAGTACTGATGTGGGGAGGGGGCCAGAGCTCAGCCCACTCCTGCCTAACTAAGTGATGTTTTCACAGCCCTGCATTGGCTGATTTGTATAGCGGCAAGCCTGCTTTGTGGGTCAGTGGAGTGATGTAATTATGGCGTGTAGTTCACGTGACCAGTTAGCTCAGGATGCACAAGTGTAAAAAAGACTCCAAAATCCAACAACAAGATTGCTGCTTTATTATTATTTCTTTTAAAAAAGGGTCCTGGGAGACTTATAACATAGATTTTATGTGCAGTGCAGATATCAATGCTGTGCAACAACCCACACATGCAGAATAAAACTGAGGCTAAAATTCATACTCATGCCAAATAATGTCAGATAATATTAATGAATTGAAATAGTTTAGGCAAAACATTGACTGATTTGATTTAGCTACAACATTCAGATGGTAAGGGGGGAATTAGTCCTAAAAATCTGTGTAAACTTTGGCCTGCTTGTTACCATTACTATTAATACATTCTGCTATATTTAGTTTATTTTAAAGTTGGACATTTATTCTGATAATTTCACACCCAAATTAACAGTGCTCTAGTTTTAATTTAAGTATTCATTAAGAAAAACCTCATGGGCATTTTAGCGGTAGTGAAAATCTCCACATCAGAATTCAGTGGGCCTAAAACATGTTCTTTTCACATATGAAATCCAGTGGTAGTTGTCCTCAATCAGTCCAATCCACATGTATGGTCTCTGATTTATACAGCAAAATGCCATGGTGAAAGGATTATGAGTTCTTCTGTTTGCTTAAATTTGTAGGTATTGCTAGCCACACTCCTATAACTAATCTTTTGAACTATCTGACCTACTGGATGACCAGTGAATGCAGGTTGGTAAACTGTTTAATACATTGAAGCATATCGGCATGTCGTTTTTGTTAATAACATCCAACAACAGCAACAAATACATCCTAAATGTCAAAGAAATGCACAAATCTTTTATAATGGGAAAAAAAAAAAATGTTGCAGACAATATTTCCAAACTAGCTCTGAGCAATAACAGTTATGAGAAGAGAAAATAGCACATTACCCCGTGATAGTAAACATACTCCTCTTTTATTATGATGATTATTTTCTCCCTAATGATAGTGCACATTATGAGACTTTTCATCCTGTCTTCAAGCACCGGTTCTACTAGTGAGCACATTGCAGCAGGGCTCTCTTTTTTTTTTTTTTTTTGCCGTGTTTCTTGCCATTTGTTTGCTAAAAGTATTTGTTTTCAAGATGAATTGCTGCGCTGGCAGGCGAGATGACAGCCTACATGAAGATGATATTGAATTGATTTCTGAAATGTTGCAGAACGGACTAGTTGATGTGTACCACGAGACATGAATAATAAAAATTCTATTAAAAAGCTCTTGAATGGCTGACACTGGAATATTATTTGTGATGATTAATTTTCTTCAGTCATTATAAAAGGGAGTTGGCATCAGATTGCCTCTGACAAAATTGCTTTTCACTCCCTGGTGAATACCCTCAGTATGCTTTTTGAGAGCCTGGAACCATATTTCTCTGTGCAACATTATGTCAAGATAGGCCCTGGAAAAGACACTGCTCGTGTATCACCTTATTAGCACCATAAAATGTTCTCCTGCTTCAACAGCTGGATACTCTGAATTTATTCCATAATGAGAAGTGGGAGATTTGTACAGTCCAGGTTTTCTGTTTATATAAACAAAATTGCCACAGTAATTATGGGATTATAAAATAGCAACTAAGTGACTCTCTGTGGTGTGTTTTTCCACGTAATGAATTTGATTCACTGTTTTGTTTTTTTTTTTCTTTTTTAAAGGCTTGCAGGCTGACAGTTTGCTGCTTCAAAGCTGTCAAGATTTCTGAAGCAAATTATTCCGTATAGCAGCTGTTCTTGTCTAACTAATTAATTTGCTCCGTACGATTGTACTGAACGAATTCTTTACACTTTTCCAAGTGCGACAATTTGCATTTCTAATTATTTTTATTTGCAGCACAAAACACTCCTAACTAACCGCTGCTGTTCTGTATGTGCAAAGGCTGCAAACTCGAGTGTAAACAACACAAATAAACAGGTGCATTTAAAACTAATTAGAGAGTTTCCATATTTTAGTCTGGAACATGTTTGGTAAGATGTTTCACAAAAGTTCGTTTTTTTGTTTTTTATTAACTTTGTTTATTCCTTGGAGATAAAAGAACACAAACAAACAATCTTCCTTGTGTTTTCTACATGTAACAGTTTAAATAAAGAAGAACGCATTTTAAAATATAATCCGGTTTTAACTTGAATGCGACGTAGTTCTCTACGTTCTGTTTTGTCAGCAATTATGAAACTACGGCTGAGAAAATTGGAGATACTGTGGCCAATTTCCAATTGAGATTTTAGCCAAATGTAATTTCTCTTTAAGCCCTGGAAACAGCAACGAAACACATTTCTTCTCATTTCTGGGTGAATTGAAAATTCGACTATGAATAGCATATTTCATAAAGCAATGATTTTTCAATGAAATAGCCCAAAATCTCTCTTACTGTTCAGAGTCAGAGCGCAATAGCTCTCTGTGTCACTGAAAATCTATGAGTACAGTAAATTTCTCCACTTAATTGAACAGCGATATCTAGAAATATAATTGTGTTAAAATAAATCATATTATATTTAATTTATTCCTTATCAAAATAGATTGCAGCTCACACTGTAATCTATCTATCACACAAAGGCAAGATGTAGCAGCGCCCCATATCACAGGATAATAAATGGTTTCCAACAAAATATCTTTAAAACAAGAAGGAAAAAGCACAGATTTTCTTTTATGTGCAGATTTTTAAGTTAGTTATTCTTTCAGGAGCCTCTAGAAATATTTATATGATTGGTCATTAATTTTTCATAGCAGGGCCAGAAGTGATGTCAAACTGCATGTGTAAAAGAGAGAGGAGCTGGTCTTACACAGCTCTGCAATAAAACAGGATTTCAATAATATTTCAAAACAAAGACCCCATTTCTCACTTAGAAACCATTTCCACACCAGCATTTTGTCGTCAGCGCAACCTGTTAGTGCTTGCACTTGGTACCATCAGAAATAGATTGAATTTTTCCGTTTTCAACCATCTGATCGGGCAATCACCCAATTCCAGTTTTCAGCGCATCTCTGCTTACAGTTGTCTATTTGAGTGATCAAATCATTTTCCTTCTGCTCTTGTTCATCTATATTGTGCTCAAAAATGGCTTGCTTGCAAACCTGACAATAAAAGAACAGGTATGGGTTTCTCTGAGTTCACTCCCCGCTGTTTTATCTTGTTTCAGAGCTACTCCAGTCAGGGCAGAGGCAGCGGCGGCGGCGGTGGAGGCGGAGGAGGAGGAGGAGGGGGCACAGGGGACGAAGACTACGAGATTCCCCCCATCACGCCTCCAAACCACGTTGACCCTTCTCTACTTCACCTCGCGGAGCACGAGTCGGGCTACCCCTTCCACTCTCTGCCTCACAACGGCTTGCTCAACACCTACTCCTATCCCGAGCTGCCTGCCCTCATGATGTCCAACATGCTGGGTCAGGACACTCACCTCCTCTCTGGGCCTATGCACTCGGTGAGTTGATTTCCCCCTCTGTCCCCCCATTCCTCATTTTAGCTGTGGGCCTTTACGCGAGTCAAGAGCTGTGCTACAGTTTAGAATCAGACTTTACGATCAGGGCTTTGGAAGTCAGCCAGCCAGTCTGAAACACTGACATGTTCCTTTAATAGAAAGTTTGGTCTGTTTGCAAGTCTTGAAGAGATTTAAACAGAAAATTATAAAATCTCCTGTGTTTTATCCAATACTTGTAAACGACGGTACAAAAAGAATTTACCTGTCAAAGAGTCAAATTGTTCAGTTGAAGGCCAAAGAAGAAGATTAGATAAACTCTGTAAACGGCACCGAGCTGATCACAGAGAGACCCGCTTCCTCCTTAGAACGCTGACCTTGACAGCAGACTTTCTCTAATTCATACCCAGAAAAGGTTCTCCAGAAAAACAGGAGAAATAACACTCCGCTCTACATATTTTATCGGGATAGCTGGGTTGCGGGTTTCGAACCAAACATCTTGATGGGAATGCGGGACATCCCACGTCAGCTACTTTTTCTTTTCAAAGAGATTCAGAGTGCACTCGCTACCACCCTCACCACCAGCACCACCGCCGACACCAGCCCTACCACCAGTGCAGCGACTATCTTTTATGTTAAACATGCCTCTGATCGAACATGTAAACACCTCTGGCGAACACGTTCAAAAGCTTTAATCATGGAATCGAACCAGATGAATTATAAATGGCCCCAGTGGTGAATTATTCAGCGTTATATACTTTCATCTGACATAAATATTACTTATTTCTCTCTCCCCTCCGTAATGAATATTTATGCCTTAATATGAGCATCCCTGGCATTTATCCTCTGTTAATCAGATCTTATGTGATTTTCAGAATCAAACTGCATAAATTGAAAACTCTTCTTTTTTTTGTCTTTTTCTGTGGGTGGTGATGAAGGTCTTTAGCATAGGGCCATTGACTACTGTATCAATTAAATCCCTAGGTCATGTGAGTATGAATATAGTCAGTTTTAAAATCAAAGAAAAGTGACTAAAAAGGTTGAATTGATAGAAAAGTGCATGTGTAGATGCATCCACCACTGCAGCTTTAACCTCATGTCTGGGGTTATTGTTCTTCAACACACTCTTGAGATTTGATCATTTTTTAACCAGGATTTTTTTTTTTTAATTAGCTTTACCTATCCTCCTATTAACTCTGACCAGCTTCCCTGTCCCCAAAGAAGATAATCATCACTGCAGAATGATGCTGCCATCACCACAGGTGAACACCACTGCCATGAACAGGATGTGATGTTCATGGTAGTTCAGGTTTTTTGCCATATTTAATGTTTCGATTGAAGCCGGAAAAGTTTTGGTCGATTTTTCCTCGAGGAATGACTTCTAATGGTATCTTGACGCACTGGATTTCACTTGGGGGTATCCAAGTAAAATAGGCTCAATACAAACACTTGTCAGTGTTTTTGAACAACAAGCAAACAAACAACAACAACAAAAAAATAATAATAAAATAAAACCATCCATCCTTCTTCAGCTTCAATTTTTGTCTTACGTAATTTCAGATAATGCCTAACAACGCGCCCCTTGTTGGTAAATAACTCTTTGAAGGCAAACATGGAGGGAGCAGCCGCTTCCTAAACAGCTTTTGTTTCACCTTTGCAATTATTTATTTCCAAATAGCCCTTCAGGGTAATGTTCCATTTTCTTATTTCACACCCCCTTTTCTCATAAACGAACCGTCATCGCCATAAATCACTGCACAAACAGAGACTTGCACACACTGAGAAAGGTCCAGAGATTTATGTAACACATTCATGTTTCCCACTTCCACATTTTAGTACTACTCTTGCAGAGGCTGGCTAATAATAGCTGCTATTAATATTTCCTGTTGCCTAGCAACCACGGCAAGTAATAGCTTACTCTGGAAAAATAGATGACCGATAAGGAAGAAGGAGGGGCTGCGGAGGGTGGTGGGGGGTTCGATTCATTTATTATCTCCCGGGACAAGAGCAGCTTATTTCTGAGGCTGAGGAATTGGAAACTAGGCTGTATATTGAGAAATATTTTAAGGCAATTGGAGATGACGTTATTTTCATTTTGCTTCCATTAGGGATGTTTCATTTGATGTTTCCCCAGCAAAGTCAATTAACCTTAATTTCATACTGATAAAGGCATAATAAGGAAGATTGAATTTATGTCTGCTGCATGCTTAAAGAATAATGAGTGGGGGATGGAAATAGGCTCTCAATGAAACCGGAGGTCAGAAATGAAGCAAAAAGCCCCTCTCCTCTCTTGGTATTGACTAAAGCGTACAATAACCTCAGAAAATTGGAGGAGATAGCTGGAAAACCCGAACCCTAATCATTCAGCAGACTTCTTTTACTGATGCAAAAAAAAAAAGACTGAAAATAAAGCAGATGAAAAGTCGACAGTGTTACCTTAAGGATACACGTCTCTTCAATAGCAGCTATCCTTCAGCACACATTTAAAAGCCTCCTACAAGTACAAGCTCAGCTGGAGCAACAGATACGCTTCATCTCATGGGATGTTGTTGCTGGTTTTTGTACAACATTTAGCCCGAGGCTAAAGCTCTGTAAACTTCACCCTGCTTTGGGATTCTCTTTTTCAGCATGCATCGATCCCACAGCAAACAGAGTTAAATCATTACAGGATTGAGAGCATTGGATTGACTATCATGCTGCATGGACATATATATATTTTTTGTGTGTGTAGGGGTGTGTGTATGTGTGTGTTTGCCATTGTAGCTTTTAATGTTTCTGCTGGCTTAGCGGTGACAAAACGACAAGATCTAGAGGAAGGAGATGTATATTCTTTGGTGTTATCAGTCAAATTTTCTGTTTTTTGTAAATTTATGACTCCACAAAGAGGGAAAATATTGGCCCATTACAAATGCAACATGGAGATACATGTGCATCCCAATAAATTACAAAATTACTAGCAGGAGTTAATTTATTTCTGTGATACAAATCAAAAAACAAAGCTTATGTATAGATAAATATTTCAAGCATTTTTTCTGTTAATTCTGGCACTCGTTCACAGAGTGATATGTCCAAACTAATAAATAGTTGAGTGGAAGGAAAAACAAAAAGAGTCCTCTTCTCAGATGAACATAAATTTAGCAGTTTATTTGGAAACGAAGACTCCTGACAAGAGGAAGAGTGGAGTGGTACAGAATCTGAGTTGCTTTAGGTCCAGTGTGAAGTTTCCAAAGTAAGTGAGGATTTAGGAAGTCGATGCGTCTGATAGTGCTGGTCTGTGCTTTATCAAGTCTAAAATTAGCACAGCAATTTATCAGAAAATGTTGGAGCACTTCATCCTTCCCTCTGCTGTTGAGCTGTATGGAGATGTTAAACCCCACAGCCTCCATGCAACTCCAGATTGATGCAGCAATTCATGCAAAATGAGTTAAAGCTGGAAGCATAATCATTACAAGATGCTTAAAGTATGTTCCCCGCAATTATTAAATGCATATATAGTTTTTTTTTACCATTTAAGTTTAATTGCAGAAATAGATTCACATTTTGATGAAGTCCTAATTACTTAAGAAGCACCTGTGTTGTATGTGCGTTCATTTTTTTCCCTGTGATCCTCTTTGTTGTGGTTGCGTAATTTCTTTATAATTCTCGCTGCCAGTTTTGAGCTTTTCAAGAGCTTCAAATTGCAGGAGTGCAGCAAGGTGGAGCCTCAGTGCTGGCATTTTAGATTATAGAGCTGTCTGTCAGAGACGCTTCTGCATTCTCCAAAATGCTGACCTGTTCTGTCAGCCTCTCTGAACCGAAGCAGAAAGAGCCAAGTCCTGTATGACTGGCTGCTGTGAAATGTAGCAGCCTGTTGTGCGAGTACTCGCTGCCAAGGGAGAATTCCCGTCTCGCCCACAGCTTTCAGTGTTTCTGTCATCTTCGGTGCCGGGGTAAAAGGTGTCACCCAGGGGTCTCATGTTCAACAAGTCTCCCTGTCGTTCAGGTTCGCGCAGCGGCGCATGCGAAGGAGGAGCTTCCAGCCCCATTGGAGGAAAAAAAAAAAAGTAGAAATAAATATCAGAGAGCCCTCGCCAGCTGGCACTAATAAGATTTTGAGGAGCAGTTAGTAGAAACAGCCCAAATGTGGAACCTTGAGGGGTGCCAGTGTGTTAAATATTGAACCAGTGGACCAGCCCCTTTCTCATTATGATCATAATGAGGCTGGTTGGAGCTGGAAGGGGGAGAGAAACCCCTGCTGCCTAAAAAGCGGCTGTCAGTTTTTATAAGTATATGGTGTAAATTAACTCGGATGACTCCTGGTGGGGATTTTGTTTTGAAATATTTGGTTCTAAATGGATATTCTTGGCAGGGTGATGTCTCCTTACTAAGAGACTCTTAACATCCTGCTGTGTTTAAAAAAATAACAAATTCAGCCAATTCTGGGATATGTAATACAAGCAATAATCGTAACTGGTTTGGATATTGGTTTGGTGATTAAGTTTTTGATTCATACAGTATCTTATAAATAAGGTCAAGTCGGTCTCCTAAAGTGCTTGTCCCTGTCTATATTATAGGCTTTTTTTGTGAAAGTAAGAAAAGGAAATTATTCCCGAGTCGCCATGCAATTGTAATGATTGTGTGAACAGAATCAACTAACTAAGATTTGTTGTTGTTGAAATATCTGACGAAAATATTTCGTCAGATATTTCAGCTTCAACCCCGTTGGTAACTGCTTGATCTTAAAATGTATTTGCAGAATTTGTGCTGCAAGTTGTGCTTATTATGTGTGATGATCTCTGATTGCTTATACAATTGATCACATTTCTACTTCATATTTCAGATGATGACAAAACCAATGGTCTTTATTTATAAATTAAACCAAAGAAAAATGCCCAAAAGGTTATTAAGGCAGGATTTTTTCAAATAGAAACGTATATTTGCAGTGTAACATATAAAATAATTGTTCCAGTTTTCCTATTGTATCTGGACTACTAAATGTTGTTGTTGTTGTTCTCCTTCTTTCTAAGGTATAATTGAAAGAGCAATCTTTTTCCACTGCAGGCTTTAGACAGATCCCATATGACCTGTTTGCTCTGCTGCCTCTCGCTCACATCTCTGCGACGTTCCTAGATAAATCATGTTTTGTAAGAGCAGAAATATTTTCTGTCATGACTTTTCCTTTCACAAAAAAAAGACAGATGCCCTTCAGTGTCACATTCCACAGTGGAGGTGAACAATGTGTCTTGTAGCTGTCAAAATAAATGACAGTGAGATAATTGGTGGGGCTCTCCTGTTTCATTTATACTCAAACAAATAGGCTCCCAAAGAGAATTGCTCTTTCAAAATAGCAAGGCTTTGTTTTGTTGTTCCTTATTATTCGCGCTGCAGAATGAAGTAATGAAGACGAGCATTAACGGACTGAGCATTAAAAGACAAGCGCACATTTACTGCGAATCATGAATATTCATGACACTATATCAAATAACCTTAGGCAACTGTTACAACTAATGAATATTTAAGCCAGCGTGGTTGCAAAGATTTGAATGCAGCATTATATCTGACTTTCTGGGATCATCATGCATAAGTGTAAACAATTAGGACTGACAGAAACAGATTTTAATACATATCTGGAGAACAACTTTCCCGTTGTCACATCAATACGAAAAACAGAAGGACAACAGTGTGAAAACAAAACTGTTAATAATCCATAGAAGTGCTTAAATGATTAGTGGAACAATGTTGTAGTCAAAACATTACTTGTCAGCAGTCATATTTCACTGAAATTCAATTTATTCTTCATTGTAAACCTTTGAAATAAACCAGTCAGAAATGTAAATTAGATACTTCTCAGGTTTGAACTGTGTTTTTGGAGGAAAATCCATAGTGAATGGGGGAGATATTGGAAAAATTGTTAACTGAGATATACTGTTTACATTTTCATATAATTCCTGTATAAAGCCCAGAGCTTCTGCACATGTTAAAGTCCCTCACTGGCCACCCTGAGAGGGCCTCGGCTGCTTCCTTCAGAGGGCTTGACGTCGGCGTCTCGTCCTCTTCGTCTCCACCGCAACGCTAATTAGGCCCACCACAAAGCCAGCCTGTGGGGATAATGTCCCATTATTAGAGTCATTTGTTTCAATTAGCCGCTCTGTGATTCTACAATAGCACTACGCAGCCCAGTGCAAAGAAGCCATTACTCTCATCCAAGGAACCCAACGAGGTCTGGGCCAAGAAAGTCACAGATACCTGCTTCTGCCAGCATTCTTTTTCTTTTGTTTTTTTTCACTGGCATGTTCCCCCCTGTAGGACTCATTGATAAACAGGTTGGAAAATGAAAGTGGTAAAAACGTTATACATTTGTTTCCGAATGCTTCTAAACACGAGCTGCGTGGCAGTTTTAAAAAAAAAAAAAAAGAGAGAGATTTTGTTCTTGTCTGGCTTTGACTGAGAACTGATTTTTACAGGGGTTGTTGACTCTTGAGCTTTGACCGCCGAGAACTATATGTTCTTGTTTCCTTTTACATGCTTAGAGCTTCGCGGTTAACTGAATTACCATCCTTCTACTATATACTTATGGAGCTTTATACATTTTTAGCCTGCAATCAGGTTAGTTTCTAAGCATGAACGTCTATTTTCTCCTCAGCTCATACTTTTCCCTCATTACTTTAAAATTCTTGTGGCAAATTTGAAGATTTTTTATTGCTTTCTAATCACATCTGTGGACAAAGAAGGCAGATTGCTTTGACAGCAGTTCCTCCAATATACCATCTGGGAATATGTGAAACAACAGTCAGCCCCGGCAACCAACAGTCTTGATGAAACTTGTTTGTGCCGTTTGGTTCTTGCATTGTTGTTCACAGCTGGAAGCTGGAAGAGTTGTCTCGTTACAGGTTTCCGGAAACTGATAATCTTTCCGTATGAAAAATGTTATTCATGAGTCTTCTGAAATTAGATATTAAACTTTGAAGAATATGTCTATGATGATTTTTTTTTCTGCCTATTTCAGCTGTAAAGTCTTTGAGGGCTTAGGTCCTTCACCTTAAGTCGAAGTTAAGAGTCTCAAATCTTTGTTTACAAAAATGAACATTCGCTCTTCAGTTGCATACTGTCTCGTCTGAATACAATATAAAAATAAGTAAGTGATGAATTCAAAGAAACATTCTTAAGTCTAATTCAAAAAAACGAGCATTTCACTTGTTTATATTTTTCATACTATTCAATTCGACATAAAAAAGCTATTATAAAGTGCAGCAAATTATTTTGAATATCAATTAATCTAAAGACACATTATTATATTAGAGCATACTGGGAATTAATATATTTACCTCCCACTCTGATTTACTGCCCACTCGACCACTAAGTCTAAGTGCTAGAAATATTATCAAATATGCACATGTCCTCGAGGACTCACTGTGGATGTCCAGTACCACCCAGACTTGTGGGACTGTGTTTACTGGGTCTGCCAACAGAGACAATAATACTCCCGACCAGAGGGTGGCGCCACACACACAAGGCAGATAAAGATCACTGTGTTAGCTCATGAGCAGAAGAAATACAGCAACAAAGCTTTTTTAAAGAATTTCTATAAGAAAATGATGTTGTTATTTTAGATAACTTGTCTCACAGGGATACCTAAGATATAAATGTAGCATTTATGTTAATTAAAATAATTTTGTCCTTCCTTTTCAGTGTTTTTTCCTTCTTCTCCAAACCTCAATGGGCAATGTATAAATTAGTATAATATTGCCCCCTAACATGGTGTACAGAAAACTGTAAGTATGAGTGCAACACATTTGTTTTGTTAAGCACAAAATAGTATAACTGTAAGAGAGTTAGAGAGTCCAGAAGACCCAAATAGCCCAAAATTATGGATGAAGGAGATGTCAAACCATAAAGATGTCAGATATTTATAGGTTTTTTTGTTTTGCTTGTTTTGATAAAGTTCAGTTTGAGAGATGTATCTATGTGGTTATTTTTGTAGTGGTACACCAAACATGAACCATGCTTCACCAACGTCCTTGGTCAATGAATTGAACCCACATTTAACAGGAGAAAATATCCTTCTATGTCTAAACTGCTGTAGTTTATTTACTGTAAATGTTTGCTCGATAGCAGTGTTTAATAAAAACAGGTGACTTTGGAAATTGTTGCCAACTCCTCTTACTGGCACATACTGTGAAGACACATTGCAGGGAAATCCATACCCACCATATATAATGTTACCATTACCATGACAACAAGTAATTTGTGTAAAAAAAAACCTTAGCTCAGCAGAGACAACATGAATCATTTACTCAATTGGTCTCAGCACTTACTGCCAAACCTTTCTATAATCTACCTTTTTCAACTTATTTTCATCTCATGAAGGAGAGATAACTCTTGAGTCGACATTAAATCTTAAGCTTTTGCTATTTAATAGCGGCTCTAGATTATGTTTCAGACGTGACTCACCATATCTGATGTACCCAGCACTTTTCATCTTATTTGTAAAAATTGTGAAAAATCTGTGTTAATATTGTTTATTAAAGGAGAATTACACACCAATAAGCATCGATAACAATGTTCCGTAACAGGTACATATAACAACACAGATACTATATATGCATCCCTTTATTCAGCATAGGACTCAAATGATGCAGCAGCACAAAATTACGTAGTGTGAAGTGTGTGGTGCTAAATGTGTTTGCGATATAAAAGATGCAGCTATAAGTCATTTGACATGCCCTATCATATGAAATCCTGATAAAATAAACTGATGTTGTGTTTGTAATGTAACAAAATGTGACAATAATTATACATGTAAAGCCTAAGTTAATTTTATACCCCAAAATGCAGTTATATATTCTAACATGAGGCTTTTTTTTTAATCATTTCTGTGTTTTAATTCCACACACAAAATGCTCACCAAACTCTGATATTTGCAGACATTTACCAGCGCCTTCACAATCCTGCGTTTCATCTCCAAATGCGCCACAATACAATGTTTTTAGTGTACCTTTCAGTCCTTTGCAGCACATAATGGAAACTTCGATTGATACCAAGAGGTTGCTGCCCTGTGATGCCTCTGTTGCCAGGCTCTCTCATTGGCTTTCTCCCCCCGCTGTGCACATGTTTACAAAGAGACATCACCAGCTAACATTAAAGGGTTCAAGTTGTCCCCTCAGGCTGTTGCTATGGAAATAACCCTGCAATGGTCGCTCATTCATGTTTGATTAATTGTTTTTTCCTTTCTGTGCTGTTTGCCCCTGCAAAGACCTCATCGTGGGGGCACACCATCTTAAAAAACAAACACCAGAGAAATGTGCTTTAATTATACCTCAGGACATTTTCTCCCCTTGCTTTAACATTTCATGGAGGCTGCATGGTGATTGAAGTCTTGGGAAATTTTTATTAGTGTTCAAACGCAATTGGCAGCACCTTATTAATAAATGCAAACACTTATAAAGGCATATTGTTTATTCCTTTTCTTTGACTTACCTGGAGAGAAGATAAGCATTTTGCCCCTGCCCCCCCCTCCCCGTTCTCTCTGCCCTCCCCTCCCTCCTTAAATTGCACCACGTATTGCTTAGCTGCCGTAACCCACTGGGGCCAATTAGGATGCCAGCAGAGCCAGGAAGTGCATAGCAGATGCTTTTTGCCGCTGCGTATTTATTAAAATCCAATCTGCGGGGGCCCCCCCCTCCAACAGCTCGTTAAACTACCGTTAATCTAATTAGCTCTCACTTGCCACTGTTTTCACCACATTACCAAATACAAGGGCCTCGACTTTGCAATTTAGACTGATTAAGTGGGTCCAATGTTGTTAGGCAAAGCATGCGGGGAGGAGCTCCTCTGAGCTGTCAGTCATCTCCTAATGTCAAATAAATCAAGCAGCTGAGTTCGGCAGTGGCTTCGGGGTTACGTTTCAATCAAAATGTGCAGTTCCAGTTTCTACTCTTGCCAGACTTGCTGTCTGAAAGCTTGAGCAACGTACCCCACATTAGAGAGATCTTGTATAGTTTTTGATTAAACAAAATCAGGACCGCCTACAAATTTTTATAGCAGCCTCTTTTTATGATTTATATGAGTCCCACTCGCAGCCCGTTATGTCTTTTAGATTAGGATCAAGAATCTGGACTTCCGATTCATTACTGTTTGAGCTGGACTGCGTTTTCATTTAACGAGTGCTGCTCTCTGGATGAGAGCCTGGTTCTGCTCGGAGATCTGTTGTAGTTCTGCTTATTGCATACAGATGGGCGGTTTAACTTGTAGCTGTAATTGCTTCCAGATGAGGTGGGCGCTGCGCGTATTTTAAGGCACATTTTAACTCATCTAGACTGATGTCAAGAAGGTGATGGAAATATGCAAGGACAAGGCGATCGCAGGGAGGGGGAAAGGAAAATGTTCTGGAGGAAAACGTTTTTTTTTTTTTTTTCTTTTTGCTGACGAACTGTTTATAAAAGAACTACTTTTATAGCAAACTTCAAAACTTTGGTTCCCATATGGGGGATAAACAAGCATGTTTAGTTTACAGAGCCGATCAGAGTTGCAAACAGCTTTGCAGCTTTGTTTATGGTCTCAGCACTTACTGCCAAACCTTCATTTGAAAGCGGTTTTTACAACGTCGCATACAGGTGCACTTTGAATCGCAAGTTTTACATTAAACAGTTTCTTAATTTGAATGATAAAAAACTACAATTTTAGGCTGTTTGCACTCTACTATTGCAGCTAAAACTTGTCGGTTTTAACCTGAACCTAGAAGTGCAGAAGAGTGGGCCAAAATAAATTAAAATATATATGTTAATTTTATTAAGACTCTTCTTAAATGAAGACTAACTTAATTATTTCTATGTAGTAAAAACTACATAAACTGTTTCTGGCCCTATGAACCCTTTCTTTTGCTGTGATGTCATTATCATTTTTCACAGTTTTATTTTTGTACTTACTAACTAATTGGCCATCTGGGGAAGAAAGTACTATATTCAGTATACAGCTTACGTGACTACAAGTGTTCAAATAACTATTAGGGAATCCAATTGGTTCCAGTTCAAAGCAGAAACTGAAAACTAACATTAGTGATTTATTTTATTTTATTTTATTTTTATTTTATTTTTAGCAGGTTGAGCCTTTACATAATGTAGCATGCAGTAACATTTTTATCTGTTCCTGGCAACCTTTAAGGAGCTCTAAATTCTGCACTAGTAATGAATGTTTCGCATATGGACTGAATTAAGATGTTTGTGCCAGAAAATGTTTCATTCTGCCCAGAAAAAAATACAAACTTGGCTGGAAGTTGCGTATACAATAATATTAAATGCATAAAAAGCTAACTTTTATGCACTTAAAGACAATGCAGATATGCAGCTGAGTGTGTGGGGTATTGATTGATGACGGCATACTTATAATACATCATTTGCATTTTCATGTTTAAGACTTAAAAACGCATTTAGCATTCTTACAGTTTGTTACGAGTTTAAAAAAAAATGCCTTCAGTTTGTCCATAGTGAATCTTAGAAGATTCACTATGGACAAAATGATGAAGGTTTAAGAAGATAAGATTAAGCTGAGTTTGACACGGAAGTGCTATTGCACTGACAAATGCATTGACTAAATAAGCATTTGACAAACTAAAAACTTTTAAATTCATTGCATCCTGATTTCTGTAATCTTTGATTGGATTTCCTGAACTGCTGCTTTAAAGACAGACATACAGTATATTAAATATTATTCTTCAGACCACTGAACAACCAGAAATCATCCCCCAGCACAAAAAGTAAGGATGTCCACCATGTGTTTTTATAGTGATGCTTTCTCAACAACATTGTAGAATGTTAACAACCCCTGCTCCTATGTTTTTATTGGTGATCCTAATTTTTATAACCATTTAGTCTGATGTCCATGAAACTATGCCTCAGTTTTGATTCAGTCTTGTGTTGAGGATCTGCGGCTCATTTTAGTTTAACGGCCATCTCTTTGTATGTGCTCATCATCCCGGAGTTGCTCCTGTTTGCCTTTATGGGCCTTTTAAAATCACTGCTCCATGAAGCACTTTCCGTATTGCCTGTGACTGTTTGTGATGATCTTTATTAAAATGCATATTAAGAACGTTGTTACTGGACACTTTTCCACTCTCTCGGACTGTTCCGTCCTTTTATTGTGTCATTTTCCTTTCTCTTAACCTTGGCTGGTCTGTGCATCATTCTTGTTCTCGTTATCTGTCTTTTTCTCCCTACATTTGTATGGGGTTTTTTTGCATTAACTGTGTCTCGTTTTCATTTCACCTCACTTTTTTTTGTTACCTCTCTCTCACTTGCTTTCACCTCCTCTCTTTCCCAGCCTCGAACTATTTCTCTCTTTCCCTCTGCTGTTTTGATAGTGATGCAGTTATCAGGCTGTCAATTCTAATCTTGTCTTGCCAGTGCAGCTCGGTCCATTCAGAATTACAGCTACCCCCTCCTCTGCTCTATCTCTACCCCTCTCCCTCCCTCTTTCTCTCTCTCTTCACTTACCATCCCTTCCATCTCTTTCTCTCTCAGACAACAGAAACGCTGATGGGATGAGCAAGCAAAGGCTGACACTGTAGTTCAATCTTTTGCTGCTAAATTAGAAAGCTGTGGACAAAATAAATTTAGACTGTGCAGGACATTGTGGTTTACCTGGTAACTGTCATGTGCTGTTGCTGACCTTTTAGTGCAGTGTTCAAAGGTAGCATTTTTTTTATAATATTGTATTTAGGTAGTGTGTTTTCTTTAGACGGGTTTTGAAAAATTATCATAGTTTATATATGCAACCAAGGTGGAAAATAAAACTAATTAATTCAGATTATTTTGTGGGACCATCAATATAACCAAATAATGTTATCAGTCTATTAAATTACCATTATCACCTGTTAGCACTCGCGTAGATATGGCTGCCCTTCTCACTTTCTAGGAGGCCATTATCATTCACAGTATAGAAATACAACATAGAAGCGTTTTGTCCGTCTTTAGCACTTCAGGCTGCACTCGATCATCTGGTTGTTTTTCACTGTCCTCTAGGTTCCCACAACAAAATGATTCAAAAATAGTTTAGTAAAATATTACCTTCAAGATTAAAGTGGAGGCTTTTATACGTTTGCGCTGTTGCAACCATTTTGCCTTTGTGGTTGGAGTCCACTTGTTATCGCAGAGGGACGCGTCCTTTGAATCAATACAAAGTTGTTCATAATGATTGATATTTTTCTTGGATGCAACATTTTTATCCTGATGGGAATGGTGTCCTCCAGCACGACGATCCCCACATCCATAAATCACATGTAGACCCTGAATGATGTACTCATGAATCAATCATGTTCCTTACTTTTATGCGATTACAGACTTGTAGCCTAAAATTAACCAAAACTTCTTGGTTTTTAAAACTTACAGCGACGGCAAATTTATCCCCAGAAATTGATCTTCATAAAGGAATGGACTCATATCCATATACATTCAAGCACTAATTCACAGAACGTCTCACTCCTAATACCCTGCCATTTACACTTATATATTATACTATATACCGGTACTAAAAATAGGAACGGTTTCTTGTTGAATTGTCTTAACATATTGCAATAATGTGATACAATGTTGCTCAATCCTTACTAATACATTGTGAGCAAATGAAAATATGCTATGTTGCAAGAACAGGTTTTTCACGGTTCAATGTGTCTTTGCTTCTGTGTGGCACAAAGGCTGCAATAAATGTAAAACAAAAATTTTAAACATGATCTAACATGTTTTATTTAAATCTGAAAAATAACATACCTCTGTTGCAGTTACAATAATATGCCATGTAGATTATTACTGCTGTAACACTGTCATTTATAGCATTTTGTTTTGTTTTGATTTTTGCACAGAGATATGACTAAAAAACAGCAGAGAATGAATTTCTGGTAAAATTGTAGCAGGCTTCTTTCTGTCACTGACCAGCAGCTTGAGGCAACATTTGGTGGTGAAGTAGTTTAATTTGATTATCTTTCATCTAAATTACACTTTACTCAGCATTTTTATATCTGATGATATCAGTTTTGCTTCTGCTATAGTCAGACATTTTCATTTAATTCGCTGTATTATAAATGTTTATTAGTGGCGCCACAGACTTCCTTCTTTTGCTTATGAAAGAGTCTAATGTTGTTTCATTTATGACAACTGATTTGTTGGAGGAAAACATGAGACTTCTTTTGCTGGCCAAACTAGAGGATTAAAATTAGGAAAGAATTTATTTTTAATTTACCCTCTTGGATTTCATTTGTTGTTTAATAAGTAAAGAAAAAAAAAAGTTTCAGTGAAAGTTATGGACATGTTTGTTCAAGAAAGAAATATTACATGCCAAGATTGAGTCAGCGCAACACAAAAACAGATAATAAATTGATGTTTCTAAAGCTTCAAGATTTAGTATCAAGATTTCAGCACATCAGAATCAAAGAGCTTCGCCTTGACTCGGTTTTGGATCGATTAAGGTTCATTGCAGAAGAGGATTAGATGCATATCTCCCTACTGACAATATGAGAAACTATATCAGAAGCAGCAACATGGTGGGCAAAATGAATGAAATACATGAAGAGTTCAGACTGTAGAACATTTTAAAGCAAACAAAATAATAGGCGAACACATGTAATGTTTTGGCTGTTTTCAGGCTATTTGTCCACCAACAAATGATAATTAAGTAAAGCTGCAATTCAGAAGTTGCTGATGAACATCTTTGTCATCAACCAAATTGCATGTCTTTATATCAGGATGTTAATTCCTACTAAAAACAAATGTAAATTCAAAAGTAAAGCATGTAGACAAGCACAATTAGGCATGGACTTATAGATGTTTTATTCATTTATTAAAAGTAGTGAAATGTGCTGAAATGTGTACTTTTATTTTACTAATTTACTACTCTAATTTTTATCATAGAAAGTGGCTTTTGGGAAAAATAAAGAAGTTAACTATAACATTCTTCTTTTCTCAGTAAGTTGGGCCTGTCTTCATTAAATTTTAATTTTTTGCCAGTCTTTCATATTCATTGAAATGTTATAACTTCCTCCGCGCTCTACTGTGTATACTGGAGTTCATGACTGTGGTTGTCAAATAATAAACAAGGAAATAAATGGAAGGAAAAGAAAGAGAGCCATGCTCCTTATTCTCCTGGTAGATTGCATGCAGCAGTGAGCCGCTGTGTGTCATTATTTTCTCCTTCCATATGAATACATGTGAATTTTTCTTGGAGATTATTTATCCTCCTTTTTTCGCCTTGTTTTCTGTCATTCCATTAGCTCCTCTGTCAGTTTATTCTATTTTCACATCAAAGGTTCGCTCGAACAGATGTTGTTTCAAACGCCTGTCTTCTGCCTCATTGCCTAAAAGTGAGGGGTGATTATTTTTTAATGAAACCGCATATCCTCACACGCATAAAAATATGAATATTACCTGTAATCTGCAAAATAGACAAGCAATGCTTTGGCATAACCCTGAGAGGAAACGTTCATTAATTTCAGGAACACCTCAAAAGCCATTTTGAAGTTTTTTCTTTCTTTTTTTTTTCTGTAGCTGGCAAATGTGCTCCCAAACCTTGAATTTTGATTAGTTAATTTCATGCAGTTTGTGTTTGGCAAATGCTTTCCTAAAACAATGTCGTTCTCAGAGGCAATCCTGTTTTTCAGATGACAGTTAATAGGAGAAAACAAGGTTGTTACTTAATCTTGCGATGGAAATGAATGTTTCTAAATGTCCTCTTGCTGCATTTTGGTACATATGTGGGTAAATATTTTTTTCTACGATGTGGCAAAACGCATTCTTCTTTGTTTGAAATTTTTTAAATCCTGGATCAGAGGAACAGGAGAAGAAATATCCTTCTGTCACAATTTCTTTCTATTATCACTCACACAGAATGCTTGAAGTAATGGAGGTTCCTTTAGTGCCATTGCAACATTTTATCAATTAACTTTCTTCAAAACAACAAATCCATTCATGTATTTCTCACTTCAGAATAAGACATGGTAATACAAGCTGTCAAGCTTAATTAGGCAGGTCCCCGTTGAAAGAACCATAAATGGCTCCTGAAGCCGGAGCACATTGTGCAGCTTCTAAGTTTAAAATAAAATATGGCTGCAGTACATTACAGAATATAATTCTGGTGTCAACTATTGGCAAATCACCCCGTTTCCAACTTATAAAGGGAATTCTTTAAACATAAAGCACTGACTTACATATATTTGGCAATATTGCAGTATTTTTTGCTAATATGAGATTTCAGGTCACAGAATCTTGTTACAACCCTGATCTATATTCACCGTATTTTCATATCATTTGTCATGTGCATGTTTTTTAGTGACAGAAAAAAATAGGTTAATTCACATTTTTCTCATCATAATAAGATTTTTCCTTCATCTCGAAGTCTTTAGCCTTCTCTTTCGCATTCCATGCTTTACTTCACATGGTTTCTCCAGAGCACACAAGGCAATTTCCATACAGAATCACAAGCAGAATCAGGTGACCTGGATTTGACTCCCTTTCAAAACTCTACCTGGAAATGAAAATATCTTCATGTGTATTGGATGAAGCACCACATTACTCTGATGGAAGTAGTTCTGCTTTATGAAAATGTGGGGACATTTCAGCATACTGTGTTATTACTGATATTGTGTGCACAAAGACAAGCATAAATGTAATCACTCTCTTTGTGTTTTCTCGTTGTGTGTTTTTGTATTCATAATTGTTCACATGATATACAACCTTTGCTCTATCATCTTATCTCGCATCTTAATTTGTCAAACATTTAAGGTTAAATGTGTGCAAGTTTGTGAGTTTGTATTTTTTTCAGCTTGAGGCAGTCCATTACTCTTTTTTTTTATTATAAAACATTATCAAATGAATACAAACAAAACAAAGACAAGCAAAAGAACAAAAAGCTGTCAGAGCCTTACAATACCAGAAAGAGAACACAAACAAAAACTGCAAAATTTAATTGGAAAACAATCATCCTAAGTCCATGTGCACAACCAAACAGCTAAGCAATGCCCCGTGGATTACACTCTGTTAATCAGGAAGAAAGAAGTAGTGTCCACCATGTCTAAGAGTGCTGTCAGACTTGCATTTTTTATGGTTATTTAAGCCTAGACGAGATTTATTTAGCTATGGGAAAATGTAAAAAAATTCGGTGCAGTTTCGTCTTTGGGCAACATCCAAATTTTACCTAAGCAAAGACGCTGAAAGTCAGAAATTGCTTTGTCCGTTCAATCAACCCTAACCACCTTTCAACCTCATCAAAATGCCAATTAAAGGAATTATGTAGAAATATGTTCACCTTTTGCTTTCAAGCACATCTACAAGTTGCTTCGATGGAAAGAAGTATAAACTTTTCTATGTGAACTCAACAAAATCTTGCTCTGGAGATGAGGTAGATGCAATCCAGGGGAAAAAAAAAGCATGATCACATGAGCAGTGTGACACAGTCGGATTCAGAATTCAAAGCAATCCACTCACCAAAGTTGGAAGGCAAAAATAAATAAGTAAAATATAACCTTATGAAGTCTTCTACTCAGAAGACCACAGAAACAGGAGACGTGTGCAGGGTGGCCCGTGCAAGAGCCACAATCTGCTTAGTTTATTGTTGAGCAGCTTAAAAATAAAAGAATTTACAACATGTAATTCTTTTGGGTTTTTTGGGGGTTTTTTTCTATGACCCATGAACTTTCAAATTCTAAATTTTGGGCAAAGTGGCAACAAAAAGTAGGTCACCACTGCTCTAGGTGGAGGAAGGAGACAATATTTGTTAGTGAAAGCTTAAAATTTGGTGTGGAAATTGGTTTATATTTTCTTAAAACAAGCCTTTGTTCCACTCTGCTGTAGTACTGAGGGAAAAGCCAGAGTGCGGAGCGGTCCTAAAAATAACAAGATAAATGTCTGGGGATCTGTGTCATTAATATGCGGGGACGAAAGAACTGATTTTACTTTACAAAACCCGATAAGTTTAACCCAAGGCACAGTTTGTAATCCCTATCTTACACTTTTACTTCTATTATAGGTCCAGTGGTCTTCAAAGCGACCAAGTTAGGTGGAAATCAGACAAACTGCTTTGACTAGCATTATGGTTCTGGTTAGGATTGGGTTGTGTTGAAGTTGTGTTCAGAATAGGCATTGTTCCTAATGGCACTGGTCTGAATGTTTTACAAATATTCATTGATAACATCATACTTATTGATTCTATGGGTATATACTGTATGTGTGAGTTTTTGCAAAGTTAAAAATCTTTTCTTATCCAGTCTGCATCATCAGCAGAAGATTATAACCAATTGTCTCTTTGTTCCTCTCCGCCTCCAGATAAGCAACGAGAAGCGGAGCGCGGCAGAAATGATGAAGCCCAAGCCCAAACCTCAGAAGAAGAAAAAGAAGAAGGACCCCAATGAGCCACAGAAGCCCGTGTCAGCGTACGCGCTCTTCTTCAGAGACACCCAAGCTGCCATCAAAGGCCAAAACCCCAATGCCACTTTTGGAGACGTCTCCAAGATTGTGGCCTCCATGTGGGACAGCCTCGGGGAGGAACAGAAGCAGGTACAAAAAATTTGCATGTGGAGGAACGAATTAGAGGCCGAAACAGACCGGGGCATCCAAAACAGAACTTGAAACTCATTGACAACAATGAAACTGTAAAGCCGAAACCAAATTTTGGACATGAACACTTTTATAAGCACTATGCTGCATACCTACAGAATAATAGAATGAAATGTATTAAAACTGTATGTTATTGCCTCTTATGAAGCCAGTTCTCTGCTGTTGACTGGTTTCCTTTTAAAGTTTATCAAAATAATTGGTACGTAGGTGTTGGAGACATCTCTAAGAATTTGCTATGATTCCTCTGGGTATATAGGCTGTCTCGCTGTCTTCTGTCTATGAATTTAATGCCAGACTGACTCAATGATGTTGTAAAAAGGGCTCAGAGGGAGCTTAACCATCTGCTGCAGGACTCCTTTTTCTTCTTGTCATAGAAGAGCCTGCAGTTGTCTCAAACTGCAATTATACGTTGGATTTCTATTCTACCTCAGAAAGGATTAAAAATCATTTCATTATTTATTTATTTATTTTAGAAAGGATTAAAAGCTAAACATCCAAATTTTTAGAAACTTAGATTATAGACATAACTCGTGTGTGTCGTCTGACAGAATGCTGATCATGCACGAGATTCACGAGAAAGCATTATGGAAATACAGGCTTCAAATTATGAGCATTAAAGTAGAAGTACGAATAATGAGTGGTGCAGAAATTCAGAGACATCAGACAGTGTCGGGGTTTGTAGAATAATCCTGCAAATGTTCACATCACAGCCTGCATAAATATTAATATTTCATGTGCAGTTTTTTTTTTCACTTAAATCTCACAGATCTAATACTTTCTCTGTTCTGAAAAAAAAAAGGTGTCTGTGGCACAAATTGCCTGCTATGCACCCATTATCAAGTTTTGAAGCCCACAAATGCATGCTGTGTTTAAGTCCAAATGGAAGGCTGTCACATCTGGGCTTTATGTAGAGCCACGCATATTTCTGCAGTAAAAGCGATTTTTTTTAAATAGACAGGAAAAAATTATCATGTCTTGATTGTAACTGAAATATGAACTAAATTATGAGACCAAATCAAATGAGGCAAAAATACAACCACAGGGTTCAGATATGTTTATGTAAGGCATGCTATATCTAATTGAATTGGTTCTAAATGTATTGGCTCAGCTGATAAAGCTGAACCCAAATAAACTCACCAAAATACCATTATTTAACTGCTTACATATTCAGTTTTCTCCCACCAGTAGATGGCGTGTGCTGCAACAGACAAGCAGCCATTTTGTTGTCATTATCTTTTGTGTAATTACCTGAACGTTGCTGTGAGTTACAGCTCATCTTAATGAGCTAGTTCTTCTCTTTCTAAAGATAATCCATCCGTTTATCCCCACTCCCCTGACTCTCATTAAAATGATTTTCTTTCTAAATTTAATTCTACCAAAGGGAGGGAGCGGCAGGGCTGGAGGAGGGGCTCCGTGCACCAACAGCAATAAAACAGTTCGAGACTAACAACCTAGGACGTTTTACAAGCCTGGAACGGTCAATGTGGGGAAAATATAAACATGCCTTGGGAGATTTCAGCAGACAAGGAATGATATGTTTTGCGCTGGGTAAATATGCTCATAAGCCAAACGCTAATGCATCCTGCGAAAGCAAACAATCGCATATGAAAGAGAATCTGGAATCTCACTGCAGCTCTGTTTGCTTCAAACAATCACAAAACAGGGATGTCTTACGAGGTTTTAACACGAAACCCAGCTCAAATATGAAGAAAAAAAAGTGAAAGGCCAATATACGTTCCATTTCCTTTTCCCCCTCTCGCCTCTGTGACGGATATTTCCCCACCATGCATCTTCATTGGCCCTCTGACAAGCTGCAATGTGTGAATTTTTCTTTTCCTCTCTTTATTTATATTTCTCGCCTTCTATTTTGATCCTGCTTGGAATACACAAATAGTGACCCCCCCCTCCACTTTTTTTTTTCTCATCCTTGGATTTACCTGAAGGACATTTTGGCTATTCAGGAGGAACTATCTATTCCTTTTGTTGCCAGTTAATGTCAACCCCTGCTCTGCGGTAATAAATAGGAAATGCTAATGATGACAGGGTTGTAGGAGATCACAATGTTGTGTTTCACGGGTGTTTAGACACTCCTATGTTTTTCAGTTCAGTGCATCAATTAGAATACTAACGTGAATATTCACACAAAAAAATTGCACAGTTAAAAACTAATTTGATCTTTGCTGACCCGGTCCTTTGTTGGCAATCTAGGCCTGGGTCCTTTGAACATAACAGGGTTGGGTTATGGGTTTGACCTACCGCACTGTGTTGGATTATTATTGCAGAAAATGGATTAAAGTGACAAATTCCTTATGTTAAAGCAGCCAAAGTGTGGTTTGAAAGGAATTAACCCATAACCTTGATTACTAAACCACATCTAAATTAAGCCAAACGGCTTTCAATAGTAGTTATTTCTGCACTAAAATTGTTCATTAATAAAAATTTTATAAATGCAGCTGAATTTGTAAAAAATATGTATTCTGTTTAGAAATTGCCTACCTATACCAATGGCATAACGATTTCTTTGATCAAACTTTGATTTTTAAACATGGCTAGTGCCAGCATTTCTTAAATGTTCTTATTTCTTTCTGTGGAGATTTCTCAGCTCAAAATGGTGGAATTTGAAGAATGATGAGGTTCCTTCTCATCTTTTTTTCTAACAGAGTTACAGTTTTTTACACAATGTTTGGTGAAAAGCGTCCCAGCAGAACTGGCCTGATTCTGTGCATGCACTGCATTTTGTGAATGTGCTTTATGGGCTTATGTCGAGTTCTTCCTGTTCAGGGAAGTTGATGTAATTTCACTGTCTACCGCTTTATGGTTGTTCTGGAGGTGAAATACCTGCAAAGTTCATGACTATTTCCTGTGCTGCCTTAGAATATTTCCTTTGTACCAATTGGCACCAGATTTGACCACGTTGCATTATTACTAGTGTTTAAATGGAATGTGATTGAATATGACAAGCTGTCATCTGTCAGTATAATTGGACTATTTTGGTTAAATTTGAATTGGATCTGTTTGTCTTGTAAGGGGCCTTGAGATGGCATCTGCTGTGAGTTTGTGCTCTACAAATAAGCTGAAATGAATTGAGCATAATTAAAGCTAAACACATTGAGATTCCTGCAACAAGTACCTGCAGGAGTTTGGAATAATACTGAAGGTCAAAAAAAAGTGTTTTAAGGGATCTTTATATACCAAATGATGGCAACCATTTTGGTTTAGCGCAGACGTCAGCGCACTGAAAATGTTATTGTGGCTCTGAGCAGAGCAAAAGACAACGAGAAGTTCCAGTCCATTTCTTTAGGTGGATTGGAATGGAAATGATGTGTCGCTACGATAGAGGGAGACACATTGAGATGAGGGAGTATTAGTACCATGATGAGGAAATGGAGGTGTTCTGTACCATTGGCTCTGATGGAAAGGGAACCATTACGGACATGTTTGTGTGTGGGTTTGGGTGTGTACCTCCAGGGTGTTTAAGCAAGTGAGCTAAAAGGAATTGTGTGTGCGCGCGGGTGTGTGTGTGTGTTTCTGCACATTTATGAGCATGTCAACCCCTCGTCTCTTGTTTTGATTTTTGTTCTTGTTGTTTTTTTCTTCTTCGCAGGGCTACAAGAGGAAAACTGAGGCAGCTAAGAAAGAGTACCTGAAAGCGTTGGCCGCGTACCGAGCCAGTCTGGTTTCCAAGGTAACGCTTATGACACACAAGCCCTGGCTAAGACTGATGATGGATTGGATAGAAAATCCTTGCTAATGGGCTGGGGTGGGGGTGTAGGTGCTCCATAGTTTGAGACTGTGATGTTGAAGACGTTGGAGGGGGGGATATGCAAAAATAGCAAGCTATATTTGGAACAATACCTGATTTCCATAGGATCCACAGGGAATTATAATATACATTAAGAATGAAATATGCAGTGTATGGTAAAAAGGAAGAGGTCACAAAGAGAAAGCACATAAGCATATGACCATGTCATCGTTCAGGATTTCACGATTAAAAATAATTGTTCTTTCATGTTCTGCGCATGCTACCAGATGAATCTGTTATATATATACAGTGTATATCCTCATAAAATAGAAATCCTAATCTTATCTCACATCAACAGACTAGTCATGCGTTACATCATTGATTTTCTCATCTCATCATCTACAACAGGAAGTACATCACAAAACAACTCGGGCAATGATTGGCTTGCCGCTGCTTCCTTCTCTGACACTCTCCTGCTAATTCAGATCTATGACACACTCTTTTGCCCAGGGAACGAAGCTGCGTTGTATTCACCAGCAAAAAAAAAAAAAAGCACTGGGATAAAAAGAAGGAAAGCAGGATTGCATTGTTTAGTGCCGCCTTGTATTAACAGCACACACAATATAGTGAGGGGAAGATTCCTTTTGTCATTCCATTTGTTCTGCAGGCAAACAGCCTCATTTCTCTGCCCAGGGTCCTGCATATATGTATGCGTGCACATGTGTAGGTGTGTGTGTGTGCTTGCGTGTGTGTCTGTGCTCCTCTTCCTTTCCCATCTATCTGTCAAGGAGTCTATTGATCATTACCTCGGCCCTAGCTCTATTCATACAAATGGGCTCCATTACCTTCTAATCAACACTGATGGCTGGAGATGAGCAATCTGACAGCTCATCACTGAGGCCTGCAGAGAGACTGGAGGAGGTGGTGGGGGTGTTGCACCTGCTCACTGTCCTGAAAGCAAAAGGTCAAGTTTTCAGGAATTTGGTGGAGTTCAGCCTTCTCCCTTAAAGCAACGAAGTTCATTTTAGCCCTCTAATCGCTGGATTACAATCACGAGCTTGTGAAGTACGTCAACCACTTAAAACGTCAGTATCACGGATATCAAACAAGTATCACAACCGATTGTCTGATCTCTGGTGCTTGTGAAGCTTTGGTGTGCTGATGCTGATTTTAGTACATTCAGATTAATCTTTAAACAACAGCATCAAAAATCTTTACTTTTCTCACCTTCCTACTGTGAGTGTTTATTATATATATATTTTTTTTTATTATTATTTTAGGCAAAAAGTCATTGTTAAGCATGTTCTTTCTAAAACATTGTTAAAAATTGGATTCCATAGGCCACATTCTACCCTTTAGATGTCCTCTGCTGACCCTCATGAAGACTCTAAATAATGCATTCATAAATTGTCAATTTTGTGCCCAAATCCAAATAGGCTGCATTTATTTTTCAAAAATCACCTTTTATTTTGAAGGTGACACCTCTTGCTTCCTATGCAAGCACCCTTCTAGTGTCCTCAAGCAGGCAGCTGTCATAAACATGCTCAGCAATGATAGAGATGCAAGTTAGCGTAAAAAATATCAATTCATATTAAAATAATATGGAGGTTTTGAGGGGTTTTTTTAAGTGCTGAAGGCATAGATTCAAGATTAAAAGTTAAAGTGGTATAACAAGGTTATGTAAAACATTGTAAGATTTGTCCTCAGGAATTACAACTTTAAAACTTAAATAATCCGATGAAATAAACTGTGGCACATAAGACATTGCTTATGCCTGGTAATAATTTATTTTTTTCTTTCTAAAGGTCAATAGACAAAGTTTTGGTTGTGTGGACGCAAATGGCATAAGATTTGACAAGTTTGTATATTTAGGGGTTATTTTTTATTCTTTTTGTTAGTACGTGTTCAAATCCCTTAAAATTTCATGAGCTGTTGTTTTCCACTGGGTGAAAAACAACTTTTTATCTACCGGGAAGCTACTGATTTATTTATACTGAATGCGGGGAAAAACCAAATTGTGTGTGTTTTTTTTTCTAACAAAAGGCAAAAATTTAACCTCTAAAAACAGCATTTAACAGGCAGAAATTTTCTAATATCATAAGATTGCCGAATATCTGTTATGTTTATTGAGGATTGAAAGTAATAATAATATTTCTACAATAAAATTGCAACACAAAAAAAGAAAACTTATGGCATAAACTTTATGACAATCTTTAAAAATTTACTTTTTGTCTCCAAGGGAAACAGGTAGAACACAAACTGAAAGGACCCCCAAGTGCTACACAATGTTATGAATATAATGATTCAGTAAAGAGAATCACATTTTATTGTTGAGTTGCAGAAGGTACTGTTGCCAGAATACAATATATATTTACCTTTTTTTTATCGAATATATACTGGAAAAAAATGTGTTCAGTCAATAGTCTGCCCTCTGATATTAGTTGTAATTTCCAAATTTAACGTTTCATTGCTGAGAAAACCTTGAAGCTTAGAAGCATGAAGCAGAGCAAGCTTCATGTTTTGTTTTTTGTTTTTGGGGGGGGTTTGCACATCTCTACAAATACACATTTTTAGTTTAAAGCTGAATTTTCCACCTGATTATGGTTTTTCATTTGTCTCTGTCATCACCTCCACTTTTCAGCACCTAAAATAATGTTTATTTATGTTTTATTCCGCAGACATACAATGATCCTGAACCAAAAAGTGCCCAGCAGACCAGCCAACCCTCTCACTTGCTGCCCCCCAAACAGCCCCTGTACAGCGTGCCCCCTCAGTCTTCTTCACCCTACCTGGGCCCCCCAGGCTCCTTCCCGCTCTCCGAGCTCCAGAGCTACGGTGGGCCGCCGCGCCACGCCCTGGGCCCGACCCTCAGCCAGTCCCAGATGCTCCCGCCCAGCATGAGTGCCTCTCCCCCAGCACCCTTCCAGATCAGCCCGCCTCTGCACCCACACGCCCAGCTCTCCTTGCATCTGAATCAGCCAATCCGCATGCAGCAGTCGCAGCCAATCATCTCACACCAAATGGGGCTCCAGGCGCCTCTGCATTCCCCTCCGCTCAGCCAACAGGTTGGTGCAGTCATCAATAAAATTTTGTCCCATTTATTGAATTTGTGTAATTATGTAGAGATTTTTGCTAATTACTGTTACACAAACATGTTTATTATGCCAAAAAGGGAATATGCCTCGACTTTGATTTCCTTAATAATTTAGGTCAAACTAACTAATTGTGCAACGGTCTCAGTCAATAAAATCTCCAGTCCAGGAGCAGATTGTGAGAACTATTTTAACCAAGCAATAAGAGCAAATGGAGGGAGGAAAATGGACATTTTCCTCTCAGCAGCAGCTAACATAGACCACTGACATCGTTTGGCCTCATAACAGATCATGGCTCAGTACACCCTGATGGCTGGCCCATCGCAAACGCTTGGCTGGTATAACCTTTCCTCCTCCTCCTCTGCAGGGATTCTCCCATCTTCAGGCTGATTACCAGAACAGCGTCGGGGGCTCGCAGTCCCCAGGGGCACCCAATCCAGTGCATGGGCAGAACCCCGACTGGGATGGCGAGTACTGCAACAGGGAATGTGGACCCAACCACTGCGGGTAAGCTCATAACACCAGTTAACACATAGCTCCATGTTTTTCTTTCCTGAGATAAAATGTTCTGACCCTGCTGCACTTCATGACGTCTGGCTGTTGAGAATACTAAGCAGCTCTGTAAGAGCTCCTCATTTTCCAAGTGATCTACATTAAACCATTTCGCTTCACACTCTGACACTCAGACAGTGTTAATCATAAAAAGCAATTTACCTGCTAAAGAAAAGCATCTTCTTGAAATTGAAATGAGCAATGCAGCACAAGAACAATGCTATTACCGAGCTTGGAAAAAGTGTCGACATCCAATTATATGTCGCTCCACATACATTTCTTTATTGAATAAAGTGAATATTTTTCAGACAGTCACCAAGTAAAAATTTTGTGTCACTTTTAAAATATATTGTATTGCTACTTTGGAGAGGTCATGCAGATGCAGACAAATTTGTTGCCATTTCTGGTAAAGATGTGTCCAGAAAAATTATATGTATATATATATATATATAAATCTCCAAACTCATTGTTAAGACTGCAGCAAAGAATGGCATCTTCCTGCTGTGTTCTGCTGGATTTCTATTTTAAGTCTTTTGTTATATTAAACAATTTATGATGTTAGGCAATCTAAGTTTTCTAAGGTTGATGGAAGAGAAAAAAGCTGTGTTTTTGCACACATTCAACCTTTTGTTTTATGCCGGACCCAGCAGGAATGTTAGTCTCATCTGAACACAGTGCCTGGTTCCAGTTCAACTTTGCAAAGTTTTCTTTGGTGATGATATAGAAAAAAAAGACTCTCTTGTCTGCCATTACCCCGATTCATCCATTTAGATTTTAAATGGGGTCTAATTATAACTATGAGGACTGCATGATCCACTCCTTGCTGCAGTTGTTTAAAAATGAGTTTGGATATTTTACCTCCTTTGCAATCCTGCTTGTTATTCATGGAGGCAAGATAAAGAGGGATTTTGAAAAGAACCTAAAATAGACAGCAGTGTCAGATTATTATGAGTTCTTAATTAACTTTAAAAAGGTAAATATATATTTAAAAAAAACATAATAGTTACTTTTATTTTACTGAAATTGTTAGAGATTCCATCAAGTATGCCATGTTTCACTTAGTTAAAAAGCAATAATTTCTTAAGGTAATTTGGGTTTGTACTCATCTTTACAAAAGGATGCAAACAAATTTGTTTACATCCATGCTGTCTGTTTTATTTAGAGCCAATTCATCTGGATCTGAAACAGGTTGGGTTAAATCCTGTTTGAGGCTCCTTAAAGAGGACTGAGTTTTTTGCTTTAAACCTTCTCTTCAAGTGTCAGATCTCTGTAGTTTGGGACTTTCAGAAGGTTCTGAATTACTTCTAGTTTGTCAGTAAAGATACCTGGAGAATCGACTCCAGATCTGACATTTCAAATACCTACTGATCTGCAAATTTTGAATCCATGCCTTTTGATGTCTGTTGTCTGTCGTCAGCTTTCATGTTTGTTTTTGGAGTCGCTCCCCAGACCTTCATTGGAAAGAAAACAGGCCTTCATTGAAATGAGGAAAAAAAAAAAAAGAAAAGAAAAACAGATTTCCCTGGTGAAATGTTATGTAAAATAAACAGTTATGTTTTGCTAACAGACCTCTGTTCAGATTTATTTTGTCACACATTTATACAGCTCTTGTTTTCTTCATCAGCAGTGGCATGGGAGCCCGGGACAAGCCTCTCTACCTCACTTGAAGTTATATGACCTCCACATGTCAGACTCCAGAGAGCTTTCTAACATAACAACAGCATCATTGATGTATCTGCTCTTTATTCATTTTGTTTTTCTTTTTGCTTCTTCTTCCTCATCTTCTTCTTTTTCTTCTGATGGATTTTGAAAATCCCAAAGACTGCTACAGTACCACCTTTTTGCCAAGCACTTAATCGGCCACAAGCCCAAGGCACTTCCTTTGCTTTCTTTTTTTTCCCCCTCCTGGTCTGTGAACATTGTTTTTGGAGGTGGCAGTGAGCTTTAAGCTCATGCCGGCATACTGGAAATGAGGGCCAAAAATGTCCTCTCATCTTGTTTTGATGATTTTGTCTCTTTTTTTTTTTAAATCGCTTTCCTTTTCACTCACTTCCTCTCTGTTTGCCATGAACTATCCTTATTAGGAAGATGAAATGCTTAAAGCATACTCAAAGGTAGAAAATGTAACGCAGGAAAATAGAATATAGTTGCTTCATGAGGGGTGGACGTTCTTCAGGACTTTCTGAAACATCCCCGGCTGAAGGGAAAGCAACATTTTAATGAAGGTGTCGTCAAGAATACATAAGCCGTTTGTAAATCATTGCTCCGCTTACTAAAGGACTTTATTTCCTTTATCACAGAGTGATTGTAAATATCACCAAAATGGAACCCTCTCGTGTGTGTATTGAGCTGGAGTCCCTCTGCCCTTTTTTTTTTTTCTTTTTAGAAAAAAAAAACCTCTCTTTTGTTTGGTTACGTGATTTTTCTGTGCAGGCGGATTCAGTGAGGGGCCACACACATTAAAGCTCAAGTCGACGCTGTGTTCATGTCTCTCCAAAAAAAGTAAAAGCAGGAAATGCGAAGGCTGAAAACTGTTTAGTGTCCTGGTCGGCCGAGCAGAACTCCTTTGGAGGACATCACTCTGCTTGCACGGCCACAGGACGTTACAGGGGTTAACGATTAAACCAATCCCCTTTTAGCTCCTCCTACTCTTGTCAATAAAGACCGCCTCCTTTGCCTATAGCCCCGCCTTCCATCCTTTTAGTCTCACATCACTTGTACAGGTGAAGTAAAAAAAAAAAAATATGTTGCTAAATGTGAAATGTTACTAAAGAAAAAAAAAAACATAACAGTGGGTTTTCAAGTTTTTGACTAGTTTCCTTAGGTGTTTTAGAATTGTGTTAAACTTTTCCATCTTTCTATTTTCTTTGTTTTTGTTTCTTTTTGTGTGTGTGTGTGGAAAACGTTTTCAAGATATCTCATTTTAATTTTCACTGTAGCAGGATTTGCTTTTCAGTTCATTGGGGGTAGATATTATAATTTTGTGTACAAACCTGCCAAACGTATTTCTTTAATTTGTAAAGCCAGTGACGAAAGAGCCCCATTTTGTTCTGTCGAATACCATAATGTTTTATAATTTGGTCATTTTATTTAATTTTTTGCAGGTTTTACATGTATTTATGGACATTATGAAGAAACATTTTGGCTTATTTTGCATCAGGGTGCATTATTATTATTAATATTATTACTATTATTATTATTAAACCAACAACTTTATTTTTAGAATAATAAATATTTTCTGAAGTTGTCGTTGGTACACTTCTCACATACATGTACCAACATTAGCTTCAGTTTTGTGTCACAAATACTTCTTTTTTTTTTTTGTTTTCCTTTGTCTGTAATAAAATGTTTAAAGTGGAAAAGTGGATTTTCATGTCTCCTCTTATTTTCATAATCTCGCATTATTACATCTTAAAAATTAATTTGTTCTTATGGCAAGCAGTCGGAGATCTGCAGTCGCCTGTGAACATCGTTTTGTCCACAACCCGACACCCCTCCCTCCCCCAAGTGCTCCTCTCCATGCGAGGTTAATTAGGAGGATTATCTTTGATGTTGCAGTAGTTACTGTAGCTGCTGTCACGTGGCTCATTAGCTGCAGTTTTTAGGCTTTACTTAATGCACTTTGACCTTTTTAAAATCTTGTTTATCTTTTTTCTCTTTAATTCTGGATAGATTGATTTTTTTTTTTACTCTACATCCAGGATAGATCAATATAGTTCTAACAGGTCATATATATTCTACCAGCTGACCATGTTTATTTTTCTTCTTCTTCTTCTTCTTCTGCTAAAGGTGTGATGATGAAACTCTGGGTTACTGATGCAGTACACAGCCTTACAGCGAACTACTTTGGTAGAAAGAAAAAAAGCAGCTGCCTTTTAGTTTTGAATTTCACAGTTGGATTAAAGGTAGAATAGAAATGGAATCTATCATCCCTACCCCCCTCAAAACATGCACCACCTTCTTCCCCGCTGAATGCACGTTTACGCTGAGGATGATGACGATGATGATGCAGTGCCCCCCAGAGGTGATTTATAGACAGTTTCATAGAGGGAGTTTTGCGTGCTATAAAGTAAAATTAGAATGATAAATTAGTATGTATTTTATTTGAATGCTCTGTAATTCTAACGCCAAATAACATTTATTTGTTAAGGAAAATAACAAATGGTTTTAAAAGGCTTTTGTCAATAAGAAAACCTCATTTTGCTACTGAAAACAATTTAAGCCATGTCTCAACCAGCTTTTCAAATCCATTGATTTGTTCGCCTAATTTTCTTCTCAAAATACCTCAACCTCAGTCAGGTTGGATGTGAATGTAATTCTTTCTGTTACAGGTTCTCAGTCAGAGTCAGATGAGTGTTTTGACTGGGCCATTCTAACACAGGAACATGCTTTGATATAGATCATTCCTCAGCTCTGGCTGTACAGTTAGCTAGTTGTCTTGCAAATAGGTAAACATCTGTTTAAGTCTGCTGGAGCTTTTAATATTTTTTCCCCCAGGATTACCCCATATTCATCTTCCCATCAACTCTGACTGGATTTCCTGTCACTTCTTAAGGAATACTGTCCCAACAGCATGATTCTTCCAACACCATGTCACACCTTAAAGATGGTGTGCTCAGGATGATGTGCAGTGTTAGTTTTTCAAAACACTTAGGATAACAGGCAAAACGCGTTTTGCCTGTTATCCTGAAAGTAACATTTTTCCCACATCTGGCTTTATCTGAGCTTCTTAGACATTTGCTGTTTGTTGGCTTGTGGTCGAATTGCAAACCAGCTTTTAATGGATTTCTTTTAACAATGATGTTCTTTCTTCTCCGTCATTCATAATGGCCAAATTTGTAGAATGCAAAGCAGATAAATATCCTTTCTACACAGTTTCCTACCAGAGCTGTCGATATTTGCTGATCCTCCAGAGAAACCTGAAGTTTCTCTGGAATTTGCTCTGCTAATTATTCAGATTTCTGACCATTTCTTGGTAGGTCTGCTCTTAAAATGCACAATATTTTGAATTTTAATTGTCTTCATATCAACATTTGTATCATAGGGTATCACTCTATGTTAAGGAATGCAAATTGTCCATGATCTTTCTGAAAATGAATATGCATTTTAGTGGAATATTAACTTTTAATCAGTCGTTATCGAGTACTTTCTAATAACTTATTGCTTATTATTGAGTTTTTAATCAAAGTAGTCCGCTAATAACAGTTTGGAAATTGTAAGTGAAAAGGCTGCTGCACACTCAATATGCTCTGCTCAATATGAAGCATGAAGAAGAATTTTTCATGCTACATGTTTTTCAGTTTTCAGAAAGTGTTACTAAGATAAAGTGCTACCCAAAACAGCAACCACTAAGAACCACTAAGATGAAATGTTTGGTAGGATATTAGTGTTTCAAGTTCCATGCATGCAAAATCTATATCCTATGATATATTTGGCCTGTTGGATGGACTTTATATGCCCTTTATGACCTTAATGAATGTGTATTTTATTGGGTGAACCCAATCTGTTTTACATTGTTGTGGAACAAAAAGTTATTTTGCTGTGTGATCCAATATCCCAATGTTATGTTGAACTGAATTATGTAAAAACTATTTAAATGTGTAGCAATGAGTGAGAAGACAGGGGCACGGTGTAGCATGCCCATATTAATTTGACTCTATCGCCATCTGCTGGTAAAGTTAAATGATTACAACAAGTACAGTATGACCTTCATTTTCTTCCCCAAAACTAATATACTGGACTAATTTTAGTGTTTTAACAATGTCCGAAAAGCAAATATGCATTTTTTTTTTTTTTTGCATAAAAGTTTTTTTTAATGTTAATTTGTTAAGCATTACTTTGCATTGTTATGGACAATGTTTGCTACATTGTGTGTTAACAATACTAACTATTAGTGTCTTAAACAGATAGGAAGCTTTCTTATAACCAAGTAAAATCTGAAAATTACACAGACAGGCAGTTTACGCTATGACATCCTAATCTGAGTAATCCTAACTTCAACTACTTTCTTTTGCAAAGAAAAATATTTCCCAATATGATTAAATAGTCATAGCTTTTAACCACACTGTTTATTTTATAAAAGTGTTACAAATAATATATAAAATGTTACTTTCCTTAGCTATCCTACTCAAAACATATCACCCCAGTCAAACAATATTAGTTTGTTTTTTTCCATTTTTGTCTATCCAATCTCCCATCACTAATATTGTGCCCAACAGCTCTGATACTGTTTCCATCTGCAGCCTTCAGAGGCTTTCATTTCCTCCTCAGACAGATATGAACTCCCCAGACGGCCCAGGTTTCAGTGGCTTCATTGTCAAAAAGCCAACAGGCACAACAAGACAAACAAAACAAGATGGGCTTTTCATCGAGATCACTACCCAACCACTTGATGGCTCGGCAGATAACAACACTGAACTGCGTTTTGAGAAAATTGCCCCATGATATCCTCATTTGGATCAAAGCTGTTTTGTGTTTGGAGGTAGCCTGCTCTGTCTGAAACGACAAACTGCAGTGAGTCCGCAGCCGGCCTTTTGTTCGCTGATGCTAATATGTCTGAGTTCTGCTTTTATGCAGCACAGTGCATGAATGCACTTTTCCTTCCAGCACGTTCTGGAAGGAAAACTGTTAAATGTTCATCGTTTCGTTATAGAACACAAGCAATTCAGACATTGAAGAAAATACTTTTATTGTTACATGTACCTGCCATGGTCACTGAGATACAACAGATATAATAGGAACTCTCACTTTTAAGATTAAAAATACACGTTTTCTATATTTTACCTGGCAAATGTGGTTACATAATATAGTAATGTTTTATACATATACAGTATTTGGTGCACAACATAAAATATATGATGAGGTTTACAGAATGCATCCTTCCTCATTTGAGGTCAATCAATAAAGGGAATCCATATTTAACCTTTGTGCTATTTATTGGTGTGATCATAGCTGTTGTGGATGTGGCAATATAATGAGTGTGAAATATTTTTATGCACCATATTATGCACTATAATAATTATATTAAGTGTCTTTGTTGACTTTATTTTAAAAAAAATAAACAATTTGAATTACTGTTACAACAAAAAAGATGAGTAGAGAATAAAGGAAATTGTTATTTTGAGAAATTCTAAGACTTAATGGAATAAAAATGCTGGTAAAATGGCACAAATTTTCCTATTTCGTTCCTTCAGCCATCATGTATTGAATGAATTATCAGAATTCAGAGTAAGCTTTTAAAACTTTTTTTATGCAGGAAAAATCTAGATTCTCTATAAGCCACAGCCCACAGGACTCAGTTTTTCCTGCTTCTGTGAATGCTCTCTTTGGGTTTTTGTGGAGGCTTTGTCTCTGGCTTCATTAAACATTCAGTTTGGTCTGAGAGTGTCAAAAAAAATATGAAATATCCGCATTGACAAGGCTGGCACAAACGACAAAAACGTCCAATGTGAACACTAACACAACCGCTACAGAGATATCTGGTCCATTCTTTCTGCTACTAGTGCTTTACAACAACAGAAGCTGGTTTCTGTCATCTTTTCATGATTATGTTAGAGGCATAGAAATCATAGAAAATCATTAAAAAAACTGACTACCCTGATAGAAGCACTCCTAATTTATTTACACAATAAATTGCAAATCTTTTCTTTCTTGTGTCTAGAAACTATGGTTTAAAATAAGTTACTGAGTCATTGTAGGAATGATTGCAAAATGCTGTTTCAATCAAACGTTGCTTAACATAAATGTTAATATGGGTGAAATGCTGTGCTGCTAGTAGTCCTCTTTAAATAGTGACATCATACAGTGGCTCTGAAAACTGCAAACGGCCCTGCTAAAATTCCAGTTTTTTTGACCCAAAATGCTGATGATATAAGTCCTTTTGAATAATTTTCTTTTTGTATTTAATGTAAAATATTCTGCACTTGGGCAACAATAACCTGGTTGCCCAAATGTTAACAACCCCAAACTAAGACTTTGTTGAAGAACCTTTAGACTCAACTTTCAGTCTTCTTGAGTTAACACCTTTTATCAACTCTAGTTGCCCCATTTTGTTTGCTTTTAGTGACATTTTTCCATTTGCTCATTTACGTAGTGTCTTATCTCAATGCATTTGTCTTGGATTTGTTTGTTTTCCAGTTGAATTGTATAGGATAAATATCACATTAAAGGCGCTAAAATTTTGAAGCGACTGTATTAGGATCTCATTGCCCAAAATAATGGACATTTTATAGGAGTGTGCTATAAAGCTGCACAATATATTGAGACCCGGTTGTTATCAAAGTATCAATTTTGAAATTGATACTTTGAGGAATTTTGAATGAGGAATGAGGAATTCTGAAATTGCAATTTCAAAATGTTGTTTTGATGCAATGATGGGTGGACCAAGTGAATAGGATCAAAGCACTGCTCACCAATAACCTATCTGGACATGTTGATGGACTGTTGCTGTCTTTTACCCACACATCTTCTGTTGAAGCTCAGAGAGTTTCCAATGGCGATATTGGAAAAGAAAAGAAATAGGGGTAATCTAGCAATTAGCATTCGATATTATCAATGCAATATTCATCTATAGTAATGAAAAGCTCCGTTTTACTGTTACTGCGCAGCCGTTGTAGACCTTTGAGAGCCACTGTATGCTGGCAGCACGTTAGATACAGGAATACAACCGTATCTACTGCTGAACCCTCAGTTTTACCTCTTCACTTTCTGAAGAAGTGTAAACTACTCAATACTAGGTAAAGTTTTATCATTAATGACAGAAAAAGTTAAAACAATCAAACCAGTCTTCCATTTTTCTTTTCTTTGCTTGTCGATGGACTATAAATCTGCAAGACAGTAGATTTACAGCATTTTCTTATACTGTTTGCAGTATAATCATATATCCACTGCAGCTATTCACATTTCTAGAAGAAAGCATGTTCCAGCATTAAATGTCACAAGACTGTCAAAACCTTTCAGAGTAAAAACTGCAGGAACAAATCTGAAATCCTGCTTAAAACGTGACCAGCAGACACTTTGAACTGCCTGAAGGAGTCGCAAAATATGCTTTTATATTTTGTACACAAGGGCACTCCACAAGGCCTCTTTGTTAATGTGTAGTTTTCGTTTTCACTTTAGCTTTAGCTTGTACAATAAATTTGAAAAAGAATGTGCTCAAAATGAATGTAAACATTTGAAGACTGCTTCTCAGTTTGCCAGGCGTTACTCAGCCTGCTCGTGTTTCTCCTTCTCTTCAGGAACTGACATGAAGATCTTCTGACAGAACAGTGTGAAGATTTCTGTGACAAAAAACAACCCGTCAATGAATATTCTGAAAATTAAGAAAGCATTGCCTCACACCATTGCTTCACATTGTGCAAAACAATAAACCAGAACAGCGGGTACAGGTATATTCTGTCGTGAATTTCGTAACAGACCGCAGGAGAGATCTCTTCAGCCCGGTCTGGACAAAAACAAAGGCATCCTTTTAAAATAAACAAACCCAGAACTTCACCTACCCAGCATCTTCTTGATCATATGGGGTTTCTTCCACTTGTAGCCAAGCAGATACGCAGGAATGCCTGTGAGAATGATGCTGCTGCCCACCAGGCTCTCAAACGGAGCCGCCCAGAAAGACACGACGATCATGAAAACGCAGCCCAAAACAAACGTCACCGGGATGAAAAGATACACCTAGAGAGGGAAAATTAATGAAAAAGCTGTTAATTGTACAAATACGAGAAGGTATCTGGTAGAAGTTTGATGTCGCCTGATTTACAAACTTAATACATAACAACAGATTTGGCTGAAATCAATGATGGAAAGACAACTTTACACCTTCACCCTTTTAGTTCTATTTCTTCCTAATACCAGACCTTAAGATTTATAAATAATAACTTCCACAATCAACTAATGTGATATTAAATAATATAATATTGATTGTTGTATGGTATTTTAAAAAAGATTAACTGAGATGTCAAGAACTGAAGCAATTAAATCTTGTTTTCTGACAGGCGTTCTGAACCGAAACACAAAAAAAAACAAAGTATTGTTTCATAGTTAGCTTAGAAATAAAGCTGGGGTCCCTGTTTATTTTCTGTGTGTAGTTTACTTTGTAATACAAATGGGCTGAGATCACTCTGCCTCAAACGAAAGATGAAAGGCGACTGTCAAGGTTATATTCCCCCGATAAGAGGGCAACAAAGAACGGTGCATTCATTCAGTTGCCACTCCCTCCTATCGTGGAAACACAGTGTGGCTCCACTTCCGACTCATAACAGGAGCAGTGACACAATGGTGCTTTCCCCGAAAATAAAATAAAAACAGTCCAGCCCCTGTTTATCTGCCGACATGTTGATGTTTTTGAGAAGACAAAGAATCTGGCTGAGAGTCAAGTGGGCTCATGATCTTTTACTTGGATTTAACCCCCAAAAAAGGTGACCAGTTTAAATCAACGTTGTTCAGACTGTACCTTAATAGGCCTTCTCAGATCGGGCTTGGTGATGCGCAGCCACACCAGACCGGCGATTGCCATGCCGACGCACAGCCAGGTAAAGAAGCTGAAGAGATTAATGACCGAGAAGATGTCCTGGGAGATGGCGTACATCATGGACAGGAGGCACTGTTGCAAAGTACAAAAATCACAGCACCGGTTGTTCTCTTTGGCATGAATATAAACTTAGCACAAAAAGTAAAGAAACATGTGTTCGGCAGATTTTGTTGTCGTTGTTGTAACAATGCTGTTTGGTAATAAATCCCAGCTGAGCTTACCACACATTTTTTTAATTTCAAACATCCACTTATCTAGACTCTGACTTTTTCTGGGATTTGCTCAAATTGAAGTGTATTTAGGTACAAACTAATATTTCAAATAATAAAGGAAGATTTTTAAAGTAGAGAATGTGAAGACAGGAACCTTTGAAAATAGCGGTTTTAATCATTTACATCAACCAGACCCTGTTTCAGAACCACAGGTTCCATTTTCCAGTATCCACAAAAGTCCTGAATTTAACTTTGTTTTATCTTTGAGTGATCCTGCATTTAATAGATCAAAAAACAAAATAACTTTTTGATAATCAAGGTGTGAAGCCTACATCAAAGCATGTGAGTTAATACAATTTAACATAAAATACAAACAATTTATCTAGAATTTTTGGACTAATGCTCGTTTAAGAAAGATGTTTTTAAAAAGTCTGACGTTTTCATTACAGAAAAATTTTAATAATATTCAATTCCATACTTTTGCAGACTCCTCAAGAATAAAGAGACAAATAAAGAATAAAGAGTAAGTAGTTGACGTAAGTAGTATTTAAGTTACTGAACAAATCTGGAATTAAAAAAACAACATCCTTACTGTAAAGATTAGTGATGGCACAGGTGTAAACAAGTCTGTATGAACCAGTCCCAGAGCAGCAGGGAGTTGACCTTCTCTGGCTCCAGCGTAGAACAACCTAGTTGGGAAACAGGCAGTTATTTTCCACTGAAGCAGATAACATTTCCATCCCGAGGTCTAAGGAACAAAAAAGGATGTCAATGTTGTGGTTTAGTCACCGTGCTGATGTAAATAGAGATCCATTGACGGCTCCGAAGCAGGAGAGTCCCACAAAGACAGGAATCAACCAGGCCATCACACCAAGGTGGTACTCTCCAAAGCTCTGCATCAGTCCATGAGGACAAAGGTACATACAGAGGTGAAACTTAAAAAGTAGATTGTGTGAAAACTAAAGACATACATGTTGTCATGAACTGAAGGAAATCACGCTTACCACAGCAACTGCCTCAGACTCAACCATGACTTGAGGAGGGATGGTGGTGAAGTAAGCCAGGTTGGTCAGAACGTATACCACTGTGACTATAGGCATTGATATGATAATAGCTAAGGGCAGATTTCTGCGGGGAGAGACCAATAATCATTAAACAACAATACAGCAAAACTAGATTTTTTATGACAGGAAAGAAGTCTTCACTTCATACAGTAAATGTGGTGTTCAATTTCATGCGATCCATTATTTTTATTTTCGCTCAGCTTTCATGTGTCATTGTACTCTATCTCCATGCAGTTATCTGATGGCAGACAAGCTTATTCATAGATGAGGGCAGTCATGCCGTTGCTGTAATATTCACACAAGAGTCGGTTAAATACTGAAATCAACATGCATCACTTTTAAGTCACCTCTCTGGATTGATCATCTCCTCAGTAACATAGTTCAGGTAGTTCCTGTGGGAAACAAAAAAATTGGGTTGAGGTGTTTTAATGAGAAAGTAAGAAATTAATGATAAACAGATATTTCAAAGTCTCACCAGCCACCAAAAGCAAAGAGGCCGCTGTACAACGCCAACACAATGTTGTCCACTCCCAGTTTACTGCCTTCAAACGCCTTTTCTGGTGTCAAATACGGCACATCACCTGTGTGCACACAGAAAATGTTATATAAGGAACGACTAAAACATAAATATCCAAACTCTGTGTTGTTTATTGACAAATATGGAGCAAGAAATCAGTAATAACGGCTTGGGCTCCCCTTGTGGTGGCAGAGGGACAAAGCAGCTTAACAGAAACCACAGAAACAGCAGCAAATACATATCTGAAAGGCGTATATACTGACAAAATTTTAAAAAAGAGAAATTAACATTGACACTTGTTTCTGGTTTGTACAACAATTAGCATTGCAGCACAGCAAGTCAGTAGGGTGAGGAAGAAATGCAGCTGATTAAATTTCTAACAAACCATTTCCTTAAAGGTGTGGGGTTGATTATTAGCTGATAACAGATTTTTGCCATGTGGCAACCATTTAGGCAAATATTTACGTAGTGTGTGTGGGCGTGTGGGTGCGTGGGTGGGTGGGTGGGTGTCTGTGTGTGTGTTTATAAGCTTTCCTGAAGACAGGGCTTCATTATTTGACCTTAAGTGCCTTTCTTTCTCATATATAGCTAACAGAATGTCAAGGCTAGGAAAAAACTGAGGCAAATGCTGTTGCTGAGAAACACAAGTATGGAAGTTATTTTAAGCTAGTATTATTAACTGAATCATACTTCAAGATATAGTTTGCTCTCATCACTTCTGGAATATTGTGTCCTTACACATCTGGTTAGATATTCTCTTACACTCCTGATACTTTTTAATTTCTTCCATCAGCACCAGCCTGTTGAAAGACTGCCTGTTGACAACCTGATATTTTCAGCCAGCATCTCCTTAGATGTGGGGAAAGCGAAGGGAACTTCAGTGCAGGTGACATTTAAATGGCAGCAGAATTACAAATATGATAAATAAACTTTAGTCTGTGAAAGAAAAACACGTTTATTGCATCACTATTAGAATATGAATTTGTATTCTCACTGGGCGTGAGTCCACTCTGCCTGGTGCTTTCAGATGTTAATAACTTTCTCTTAAGTGGGCCTTAAGCCCACATTATTTTTCCCTTCAGTCCTTCTGTCATGTACTCAACAGTGTAGGCTTTTCCACCTCATTACCATGGTAACTCTCTGAGGGGGTGCAGGGGGAACAATGGCACTGGGTGTGGCCTTCCAAAAGGAGGGAAAGAAGCAGATGTCACATTCTGCTCCCGCGTGTCCTTTTTAAAAAAATTTTTCCTACATCATTTCTGAGTAACATACAATGCATCACGGAGCTTGCATGAAATAATACTCAAAAGCCAGTGATTTTCTCTGTATAAAAAAATCCTAAAATAGCTTCTAATGTATCCTTTATCAAATAAACGCTGCACAGATGAGAAAAGTCTGGCAATGATTTACAGCCATGTGCGGCTTGGAGATCCGCACACAGATACACGCACACATGGCTGCACAGCCAGACTCAATCAGCCGGCTGCAGACAGACGGGCCCTGTGTTCAGGCTCAGCAACTGTGCTAACAAACTGAAAGGACAGCAGCTTGCTTCATTGGGTTCATTAACATGCATCAAAAATTTGCTCATGATTAGAGACAAAAGAAAGATACCTCACGCAGTACATGTAAATATCAGGGTTAAAATCTGAGCAATGAGCGTGAAAAAAAAATAATAAGCTCAGAGATATATATTTATAATCTTTTTCTTAAAATAATACACTACTCCAGATACTATCAACACCTATGTACTGTGAAGCACATAATTATTCATACACCTAGAATATTTAGGTTTTAAATATTTTAATTCAACCAAGAAGTTTGTTTCTGGTTAGAAATGAAACAGACATCTTTTTAAAGATAATAAATCACAATAAAATATGAATACCCTTTTTAATTATTATTAGAAGAACATTATTTGCAATCACAGCAATTAAATTCTTCTCATTATTACTGAGCATACTTGTCCATGTCTCCACATGTATTTGGATGATTTAACTTTGGTGATGAGGTCCAAGTTTTGCCAGAGGCTCTCTGACTGGAACACTTCAAAACATGAATGTTACTTTCAGACAGAAGAAACACGTTGTCAAAGATTAAAGAATTACTTACAACCTTAATCGAATGATTGGCCTATTTAGATATAAATATGCGATTAACTAATTTTATTTTTATTTTTTATTTTTTTGTTAGTTATAGGCAACTCCAATGCAAAATAATAACTTGCTGAATTAAGATCCAGTAAGTAATTCACAATTATCCACTGATATTAGCAAGCTTAATTTATAATCAAGGGATTCTTCTAGTATGGACTGTGATCTGGGTGAAAATAAGCTATTTGTCTCAACCCTACAAGTTTTGCTGTTTGTGTAGCTGAAAGAAATTGTCAAACAATGCCTATTTTTTGTCATGTTTTGTCATACCACATCCTTTTGTTAATTTTGATCGCAAAATTGGTAAAATTAAATTCCAGTTTACTTCCAGTTTACTCAGTTCCTTGAACTTGACTTCCCACGTTTTAAAATCAAATTATAAAATTAAATTGGTGTATAGTGACATTAAAAACGAAAGGCTTAGTGAAGAAGTGAGAGAGCGCTGAGGTGACAAATAACCATCTGAACCTCTTAAGAACAAAGCATGAGTTCAAGGTGCTTACCTGTGAATATCTGGATGAAGCCAAAGAGGATGATGATGATGAGAGCAAGTAATTTGGATGCTGTGAACAAGTCCTGGACCTTGGTGGCTGCTCTCACACTGATGCAGTTCACAAACGTCAAGGAGGCTGCAACGTGTAGTGAAAGACACAACTATGACTAGGAATTCAGAATTAAATGTCTCCAAGTTACCCATATAAGGAAGTAAAAATATGACTGAAAAATACATCTGAAAAGTTCAGCCTACTCACTAAGACACACGCAGGCAATGAGCTTGGCGGCACTGTCTGGCACAGGGCAGGTTGGGTACAGGGGTTTAAGAAGGTAGGTGGCAAACACCAGCGAGACCACATATTGGGATGATGGACGAATTATTAGCATCTCCACCCACAGTTTCAGAAAGGCTGCAAGTTCTCCATATACTTCAAGGATGTATGTGTAGTCTCCTCCAGACTTTACGATGGTTGTACCCAGCTCGGCATAGCACAAGGCTCCCATGGTGGAAACAACTCCACAGGCAGCCCAGACGATTAAGGAGAGGCCAGCAGAACCAGTCTCTTTGACCACACCTGTTGGAGTCACGAAGATGCCCGAGCCGATGATTGTGCCTATGATCATCCCCACGCCGTTGAAGAGGGTGATGCTGCGTTTGAGCTTGATCTTTTCACCCTTGCCAGGCGGGCTGTTAGTTGGGTCTGTGGCAGCAGGGGCAGAGACCATGGGGTCCGATGGGGATGCTGGGTGCTCCACAATAAGACCATCTTGGTTGGGCTCTGCTGCAGTTGCTGGTGAAGTCAAGACAGCAGAGCAGAAGACGATCAGCGATGAGAAACACATTAAAACTTTAGATTATCACAAGTGGAAGATGTAAATATTTTTCAAATCTGATCATTTTCAGAAGTTTCTCCTAACGTCACTCAGCCTACCATTTCTCTGTAGAGATACATGTGCACCTGCCATTTTTGTCACCTGTTAGCATCGCCACTCCCGAAAGGCACAAGCTCTGCACAACAGTTACATTAGCTCTGCCATTCTAGTCTTGCATCAGGTGCATCAGAGCGCATGATGGAATAATGCATCTCTGCACCACGTGCTGTTTCCAGGAGTTAGTACAGATTGTACTTACTCTCCATCTTCTCCTGGCTCCTTGCTTTAGCAACACTCTCCCGGCTGCTTCTCGATTTCAGCTCCGGATCAGCCATGTTCCCTCCTTTTCCGAATCCTCTTGTCTTGTATTCTACCTCTTGTCCCTCTTTTCTATCCCTTACACGCACTCCTGTCCTTCTGGATTTATCTTTGTCTTTCTCTCATGCACATACAACTCTCTCTCTATCACCCAGCCTAATTTGTCCTCTCACACACTCACGCACCCGATTGTCCTCTCATTCACACTCAGTGCCACCGTCACTCAGTCTGAAATTTATCTGACCCTGATCCTCTCAGTCTCTCCCTCCCAGCATGCAGCAGGGAGGAGCTGAAACTTAGTGATGCTGCTGATGCTCGTGCCTACGCCCACTCTGAGTGAATCATGGGATAGCTCAGTAAGGGAAGTGGGTTACAAGAAGGGATCATTTGGAGAGTAGAGGCACGTGACTCTTTAAGCTTTTTGTTTGCTGCCCTAATCCTGTGGCAGAAGGTATGGTTCGTGTATGTTAGCGTGTGCTCTGATGTCAGAGCTTATTAGGAGGGTGTAGAGGTGTGGAGCTCCCTCTACTGGCGTCAGCATGGTACAGTGTGGATCTTTGTGTTCTGAGAAAGGTGAAACCATGGAAAATGGACACCCAGGGGCCATTTTCAGAATTTAAATGCTGAGTAACAATAATGATCCACTTGTATTGTCAGCAGCAACTTATGCCTTATTCATTAGTTTATTGTGAAAAGGAAGAAAAGCGTTCACACCTGCAGCACATTCTCAGAGCAATTACAGAACTTAAGTCACACCAACATGAACAGACACTTTCTGGATCTAAAACTATCAACATTTACTTTTAACATACTAGGCAATTTCTAAAAATAATGATCAAGCTGAAGGATCGAAAGAAATGAAAGATTAAGAGGACTGGGAATTTTATTTTTAATGATTTATTTTGACAAATAGTGTGAAGATTAAAAGCACAAAACTCCAGTTACTCTACTGGATGCTATTGCTTGAGTTGCACATCATCTTTTCAACCACATGATGGAGACGTTATATAGTTTCTGAACTTACACCAGCTTTTCCTATATTTTAGTTTTTATAAGATTTAAAAAAAAAAGTCTGGTGTATTGATTCATTCGTTTAAAATAGGATTAGATTATAAAACAATTATTCAACAGATGAACAGGAAATGGGGACATTGCCTATTTATCACTGAAGACACTCTGTTATGTTCTAGCAACATAATGCCAAATAAATCTTTGTTGCCCACCGGCATCTATAGCAACTCTTTGGAGAAAACATTCATTAATAAAGTTTAATCTCTGATGTTAAAGTTAATTAGGATGTTTTAAATAAAGTTAAAAGTTTAACTTCAAAATAACAATGTTATTTTATAGCTGGAAACGTTCATGAAATATGAATACGTTCCCTAAAAAAGCGTGCATTCGGAGAATGAGCCCCGTTCTGTTGAAGCGTTTCGTGCATGGTGTTTGCATACCTCTTAACGCTGACAAATTCGACAAGCGATCCCCAAGCTCTGTTCACATGAACGTCTTAGCTCCAGCAGAGGAGCGCAAGCCGAGACTGGGTTTAACCAGGACACTTTCTGCCACGGGTCCGGGGACTTTCCCCTGGGCAAGTATGTGAGAAACTAAGTTCTCCGTTTGTAGCCCAGATTGCAAACCTTCTGAATGCCCCGGATGAAGTAGGACGATGACAACGTCTTTATACCGCACAATCTGAATCTACTTGCTATTGTGGTTTCACTCAATTTTTTTCTTGTACTATGCTGTTATGTTGATATAATACAAGAAGTTACTTGCTGTATCTTTAAAGATAGTCATGCTTTTCAGTACAAAAATACGAACAAACTAGCTGATATCCGTGAGGCATCATGGGAAATGTGAAGTTTCCCTGGTTTCATCATACAAAGCATACACACGAAGCAACGCCGTTAACGTTACCGACATATTGTGAGTGGCGTTTTTTCTCGTTCAAGATGGCTCTGTCGATATATGACTGTTATTAAGACTTAATACTTAACAATAGTATTAAATTTTAACGGTAAAGCATAGTAATGTTTAATCAAAAATGAACGTGACACGTGGTGTATCTGTTGTGAAAACTTGCCACTCAAAATATGGGGGACAAAGTGACGTACCTTTTTTTACTGTACAATGAAGCCAATGCGGTGTCTATTCAGTTACCATGCTGGGTTTCTCCCTTTCATTAGATACGAAGCGTCCACAGTGTGTAGTTTAATAGGGCTCCACAGTAGCTGTCGTGAACGTAGAGAACAACTTAGCTTATGCAGGTTACTTGTCTATGAGCCGGTTGTTTCGCTCCCAGCATGCATTGCTGTACATAAAATCTCAGAAATATTTCTCCTTTTGAGTATTACTGACTAATAAAACTAGAACAACGTAGTTAGTTAGTCTCTATTACATTACGCTACTTATTTATCTTTCCTGACACATTGTGTTTAAAAATAGATTTTACACCATAATCATCTCTTCACTGCAAAATCAGGGTTATATAGCTAAAGAATATGAATTTCACTTCCTGGTGTGGGAGGAAGCTCATTGTAGAGGTCACAAACTGAGTGCTCGTCACTCTACCAATCACCTCGGGGAAGGTCTGAGACAAGAGCCAATGGTTACCCTTGCAGGGTATCACCTGACAAAGGTGAGCGAGTGAACAGAAATAATGGTCAGCGCTTGCATGTCTCACAGGAGAAGCCAGGGGGAGCAATTACTCAGCTCGCCTGGTGGATGTGGTGTTAGCATCGGCTTGGAATCACTCGCGGCTGGCGAATGAGCGCGATGTATGAGGTGGGGCACAGCTCCAGAACCCAATTCAGACTACTCTCCTCCCACGCTTTTTTATCATTTAAATTCAAATTATGTTCATTAAATTATTATTCAACAAAACATGAATAAAGTGGATATCTAGAAACTGATTTATTTAATAAAATTGCTGAAGATCAGTAATTTTATCAATAAAATCGTCAGGAATTTTATTGATGGCTACAAGATAATTGAGAATTAATGCAAAAGAAATCTGTGTGTATGTATGTATTTTGCCTCACTTATTATTTTGGATTCTCCTTTGACTTATTATGACCATGTGTAAACCTTATCTACCAAGCTGAAATGTTTACTCCAAAGTAAGAGCAAATTTGATATATTCCGTTTGAAGTAACTTTTTCAGAATCTATTAGATAATATTGAAACTGACAAACAAAAATATTAAGTTATTTGCAAATTCTGTTGTTTTAAAGATGAAATAGAGAACAATGTTACAAATAAAACACAATTACAAAATAATAAATTTATGCAGGACAGTTTTTCAAATATGTATATTTTTTATTTAAAACATTTTAAACTTATAAAACCATCACCTCACTCTATATTACTCTATATTTCTCTTCATGCTCGTTTTCTTCTCCTCACCTAAATTTTTTCTATCCCTTCATAGGAATCTGACATTTTTTCCATGTTTCTTTTTATCATTCCTTTCATTACAGCCTCCTCTCCAACAGAACCTCTCTTACATTTCATGCTGATCCCCCTCTGCTTCTAGAAGACGGTCATGCTGTATATTTGGATCATTTTAAATCATCACATTCTTCTCTATCATTGCTATTTTTTTTCAGTCTACCAATATTAAAGTATAAAAATCTAGCCCACCTTATTTTTGTTTAATGAACTAACATGCAGGACAGGCATTGTTTTCAAATGATCAGAAGCTGGTATGTAACCTCCTAAGAAAACAGGAAACATAAAATTTGTTTGTGCTGAATATGTCAACTTGAATTTATTCAGATCAGTCCCTTTGGCATGGAGGAAAGAAATCCTTCATTATCTTTCTCCTTGTGTCATTTTGAGCTGGTGCTGCATCATAAGTGTGGCCCTTGAAAACACACAATTGATAAGACTCAGCAAACGCCTTCGAATGCCAGAAATACATTTTCTTCCTCAGGCTGTCAGTAATCCCTCATTGATCAAATATAAACCTAAATTAGCCTTGGGAAATATGCATATATATGTATACCTCCTCCGTTTCTCCACCACAGCATATTGCAGTTTTAGCTGCTGGTGTGTGGGTGACCACGACAATGTGTGTGTTCACTTGTAGAGAATCAGAGCAAATGCTTTCCACTTGAGTTTGCTTGCTTTCAACATCAATAGTCCCTGACAGATGACCTGAATTTCCCTCCTGCACACGGTGTCTTCACACGGCGTCTTCTTGTTGTTTAGATTATTTTGCTCCAAAGCCAAACACGCCTCGCCTTGTCCGACCGTTTCAACAATCTACACCACCACATGTAGGAACTCCAAGCATTGAAATGTCACCACCCTAACCCGCTGATGTCATATTGATGTGTACGTTTCAGAAGCTTACAGACATTCATTGTCATTTTAAAAATCATGCTAATGTTTGGATTTTAGTTGCTTTATTTTTCACAGAGTGGACAGATAATTCAAAAAACATGTTTCATGATACAAAAAAACAGAATTTGCTGGAAATATTCTCTTTAATGTATACAAAGTCTGAATTATAGATACTTGCTCAAATATGTGCTGAGGATAATAAAGGGAAAAAAAATGTTTGGTTGATTATTTATTTTATGGTTTCTCTTTATGCTGTTGGAAAACCTGCTTAAATAGTGAAAATGTATTGGTGGGTCAAGAAGCAGATTTAAGTATGCAAGCTTACTTGCATTAAAAAAAAACAAAAAAACTTGCTAAATCAAGTTTGTACCCACCTGACTGTATGGCTAGTGTTCCAGCTAGTCTCCACATAGAGATGAAACATGGTGTTACTGAGTTACTGTAGTCTGCCTCAGTCAGATGAACTGAATATAATGTCCCAGCAGTGTTCTATTGGATTTATTGGATTTATGTAGCAAGTCAGTGGCATCAACACCTTCATCTTCCAGGAACTGCCTGCATGTTCTCGCCACATGAAGGTGAACATGTTCCAAGCATGTAGAGAGCTGTGTGTGTGTGTGCGTGGGTGTGTGTGTTCCTGCATGGATATGCCTCCCCAGATTGTGACTCACTCACCACCAAACCGGTCATGAATGATGATTCAGGCAGCATAATGATCTCCGTCACTGCACCAGACCCTTTCGCAGCAGTTACATGTGAGCTGGGTAAACCTGCTCTCAACTGTGAAAAAGGCCGGACATAAGTAGGGGAGCTGCTAATTCTGGTTTTCCATAGTAAATACGAATCCTGGTTCCACTGTGTTGAGCAGAAACCTGTTTTTTTTAAGTGTCAGGTCAGACATCCAGGACTGCTGGAGGTCGTTTTGTAGGGATGTGACAGCGCTCTAAAGCCCGTCTTCTGGAATCTATTCCATGCTGGGAAACACAGCAAGCCTCCTGGCTTGGAAACAGTTTTTTGTGAAATCCTGGAAGACCTGTGTTGAGTCTATGTGTTGCCTCAGGCTATCAGTGGCGACAATGACCCAAGCCAAATGTAAAACTAGGGGGGAAGAAATGTCAGCGGCCTCCAGCTGTAAAGCTATTCTTAGTTGGGGTCGTCTCACTCTTTCCCCTGAAGCAGAACTATCATTGATTTCATTAAGACAAACCTATACTATGACTCGTAAAGTGTTACCTACATTTATTTCCAAACAATGAATCCAACTTTACCGGAAGTTCAAGTTATCTGTTCTTAATTGCAGCTATTTCCTTTATTTTATTATCCAGCCATTTTGGATTTACAGTTAGTGTTGGAGTTTTTGAATTTTTGGATTCTGACTACTTTTTGGTTCGTGTTTGTTCTTTCTTTATGTTTGGTGACAAAAAAACAACAAAAAAAACAAATGCAAAACTTAGTTCTTAGTTCTGAAACTTAGTTGTGAAAAGGGAGATGATAGTTAAAAAGTTTGAGAGTCACTGATGGTAATTTTTTTTCTAAAGTCATAAAAGTGTGATGTGATGGTCCATGCATCCCTGCAGAAGCCCCGCTGCCACAGCAGCAGGAAGGGATTATGATGTGAGATCTAAAGTGGCAGAAACTGTGAAGTCTTCCTGCCTTCATTATCTATATTTCCAGCAGTTTCTGTAAAAAGAAAAAAAAAATCTTACCATTTACTTTACCACTTTCTTTCTTCTTTTCTGTTCTCACATAATGCAGCATGTAAACACATTCACAAATATGACAAAATATCAAAACCACTGCGGAAACTGCAGCATAAAGTTTCAATTTATCCTTTTCTTCTAATCAGAAATCAAAGTATGTCGAATTTTCTATAGTGTCTTATCCTAATGAAAAAAAAATGTCTTTCTCACGCACTCAAGTCCCACACAACCTGCCTTGAATTTACAATAAGATTGTGTGAAGTGCCTCTTTGTCAGATAGTTGAAGGGTTTTTTTGGGCAGGGGGGGTTGAGCTGAGCAAAATGCCTCCAGGTGCACGTCGGCTTTGAAAACCCGAAAATCAGCAGAGTTATGCAATAGAGCCGTCATTGTTTAAAGGAGTTCAAATACTTTCTAGAAGTTGGTCAAAGTTTCAGGCTGATGAAACAGTGAGCCCATTGTTAGCACATTATTTCAGACAACCGCGAGGGAAATAAAATGATTTCCATTTTTATCTGTGAACTTGCTGGTAGTTTCACATGAATTAAGTCCGTGCATCACATAAAAGAACAACCATTTAGTTCTGTCTTTCATTTAAACTTTAATTCATGCCAGAAAACAAAACAAGAAAAAAAAAAAAAAAACAGCCAAAACAGAATCGATATAAAACACAAAAAAAAATGATAAACACTCCAAGTAAATGAATGGTCATGTTTATTCCCCATATTAAACCTCAACTTTTACATACTAATTCAATGTACACACACCAGAGTTATACCACAGTTACATCAGTCCTACGGCTTTTAGCTACAGTACACAAACTGGGGTTCTTTCTAGCATAATAAGACACAGAACAAGTCCAGCAGTATTCCCAAAATAAAGACTTCTTATTTTTTGACGTCTAAATTCTGTTGGTAGCACACTACGTATGTAGAGTAATGGCTTTTTACTTATTTAATGCTGAGAGCAATGATTATCTGGTGACTTGTTCTCCACTAGGATATCTCTTAGCTTTTTCATAACAGCGGATTGATTTTACATTTTACAAAGAGACGATCAAAAAATTTTAAAAAAAATCTCATTCTCCACAATAATCGTCATGTTCCATATAGATATATTTATTAAAGTGCAAGAGTGACACAGATGATAGATGTTCAGACACAGGTCATAGTTATTCAATAGCTATTGTCCTATTAGATGGCTGTCTGACCTATCTGTATAAAGGATGTCTGGTAGCGAAGCTTTGGAGGAGACAACAACACACAACAGCACAAGGAGAACACCAAAACACGAGATTTTTTTGTGTTTTTCTCTTAGTGTGGAGGAAAAAGCAGTGGATGGACTGGTAAGATTTTATTTTTGCGTCTCTTTTTTCTTTGTTGTGCCATTGCGGTCATATCTATCTACTGCAAGATGCAACTCTGAGAAAAAAGAAACAAGCATTCAGAGAAAAAGAAGTCATGCACATCCTATTTTAATCATCTCTCTTGTGTTTCAAAAAGGTAAGCAGATTGAAATGTGCCAGTGAGTCTGAAATGAGCATTAGGCTTTTGATTGCCCAGTTAAACACTGGTTTACCTCTTTTTTTTTTTTTTTGTGGTGGTTTTTTGCTATCTGAGATTGTTGTTTGCGTCATAGTATTGCACATTTTTCTTGGCTGTCCTTTTTTAAAACTGAAAACGTTACAAAAGCAATCCCAGTCATGCCGGAAGGGGGGGAGGAGTTGGTTTCAAACCAAAAGGACGCAGAGGATGTTTCTTCTTTCCTCTGCTTCCACTGTGTTTTGAGCAGCTGTGTTCATTCAATTGTTGTTCATGATCCACCAGGAAGCTGGAAAATGAAGCAATGTGTGAAACAATAATGAGAAAACACCTTGCAACAGGCAGAACGACAAGCAGAATCTTCTAAAGCTAACCTGTGTAGAGTCACCACAATGTTCTACATTATTTGGATATTGGGATAAAAATGGGGCACATGACCAATTCTGGACATGTTCTTCTGTTCGAGGGAATGTTTATGCTGATTGTCATGAAAACGATCATTCTTTCTGTAAACACTTAACAGCAATTGTGATAAACCTTTATCGGACCATATCAGAGCTTCTACTTCATCCTCCCTCAATGTGGCAGTGAGTCGCTTTTCCTTGTAGTCATGTACAGGCACTTTATTTTGCTTGTGATTACCCATAATCCCCGGCGTTGTGTTCACCTGAAGCTTACGAAGACCGGAGTTTTCTTCTTCTAGCCAGAGAAAAGTGTAGTTGCACGTTCACCTTCAATTATAGGAGGCTGGTGTGAAGGGGACTTAAATCAACATATCTTTTCGTTTCAGGCATTGGTTTCATGAGTTTATAGTAAAGATCCAAAAAGTTGACTTCCATTCTGATGTCAGTACCTCACTTGGGAAAAGAGGGTCAACTTCAACCATTTATGTCCTTTCAGAAAGCCAGCGTGGCGTTTAAGTCCCAACTTGGACTGTGTTTTTTCCACTAGTAGTGATTAGCTGACCAACTAATTTAATAATAATTTAATGAACACAATCTATGCATGTTTACCCACAATCTGTACGGTTTTTTTCAGTAGGCAGAGATTTCTTTTGCCAGTTTGTACCTGGGAGAAGCATAGTGGAGACTATTTCTGGCTCTTCCAGCGAGTCGATGATGCAGCGCTGAAAGGTTTTGCTGATGGACGACTGCAGATAGCTGTAAAAAAACAAAGATTATAACTATCAGTCGTGCACTTCAAAGTGAATTTATTTATTAGCAGTTCTGTGCGCTTGGCAAATGTTTGTATAGTCCAATTGGAAATTGAAAAAAAAAGGAAGCACACAGTACCTCATCCAGGAGAGACGATCCTGCCAGAACTCATACATGATGAAGCATGATCTGTCTGGCAGATTCTGGACTGAAACGCTGTTGACAACAAAAATAGAAAAGAAAAAAAAAGAGAGAGAGAGAGAATGAGGGCAGTGGGAGTGGTTCTCGGTTGTACATCTTTGAGGACTAAAGCAGTTGGAAATGGATGCATGAAATCACAGGGAGAGATCCTCAGGCGAAAACAGCACAGACGCAGAAAGGAGGACGTACTGTAGGTTGTTAAGCTGGCTGCTGGTGGCATCTGTGTAAATTTTGAGAGCTTGCTGAAATTGCTCCACGTCTCTCTCTTTCACAGACATCTGCCTCTGAACCAGAAGAATGTTCTGAGGAGAATATTGAAGAAAGATGTCAACAAACAAACAATGAAAGGTGGTTAAAAGTGGTAGAAATGGAGAAAATTCTCACATTAAAAATGACTCTCTCTTTGACGATTAGCAACAATTGATTTTTTCAGTTGTTCTCTTTCATATCGAGACTCTCAGTCTTTCAACCTGGTGGACTTTCTAACCTTCCTTCACAGCTTACTTGTGAACGAAGCTCATATTTTTGTCTGGGTCACGTTTTTGAAGGACAGCTGCTACACTAGACCAATATCTTGTGCAAACAGATTTAGCTTTTTCTTCACAATCTTCAATAAGTCATCCGTTTCTTCTATTTTGTTTATCTTACAAAGGGAAAATGGCTGAAAACTGCCAGAACTTTAACTAAGCATTTAACTTTTATTTGGTGCAGCATTAGAAAGAAAGCAGTTGGACTTTATTATGAGCAAAAAAAAACCTGCTATAGTTAACAGTCTAACAGATCATCATAAACCAAATCAGTCTTACAATTTAGGAATACCATATGAATCACATCTTTTTATTAAGTCAACAACTAAATTTAGAAAGTAGAAGAGCACATTTCTTCTTTGGGTTGCATTTAGTAAAGCTGTTCTTTTTTTCTGGTTCATAAGCAGAGTTCATAAATATTCATTGTGTGGAAATCAGTGTGTTAGGAAGGTCAATCCAGAGCCTTAACATTTCCTGGTTCATCCACTCCAAAGGCAGCAATGATTTGTGTTTGGGATTATTTTAAACGATTTGAGGCAAAACGGAAGTTTATGTTCATGAACAACACAGGAACCACTAAGACTCAAGCCTAATATGAAATGGATGCTGCTGGAACACCAGTTTCACTGTCAAAAGCAAAGCAAATTTTACAACGTCCTAGTTGACCAAAAAAGTGGTAACTGCTACATTTGGGTCAGGTTAAAATATTTGACTCTAGACTCTTGTAAGAAAAGACAAGAGGAGTCAAGGTGAGATTTTAAAATCAAAGATTGCAATTGTAGCTGACAAGAGAAATTACTCAGAAATGACACCAACTATGCAATATTAAGTCTCTATGAAAAACGTGCTGTAAAGCACAAAAATCTTATAATTTAAATAAACTCCTAAGTTTTTTTATAAGGAGTTATAAAATATCAAGACAAATTCTGTTGGGAGGAACCTATACCACGACTGAAATAAGAAAAGATTTTTGCAGCTTGGTATGGGAAATTTATCCAAATCTTAATAGGTGTCAAGATCAGAGAAACCACAATACATAAAAAAAAAGAACAACAAATGATTGTTCTTAAAACTTGAAATTTTTTTTGTTGTATCATCACTCCAACCTGCAAAAATAACCTTTTGCATAAATCATTATAAGGCCAGAATTGATGTGACCACAATTTCCACAAAGAGTCCATGCAGATCTTTTAGCTGAAACATTTTGCACAAAATAATCTGCAGATGTTAGAGACCCACCGATTTATATGTTCCTGCCAAAGTGTCTTCGTTAAGCGGTTCAAGACGTGGACTCTGAAAACGGAGAACACATTTTTATTCATGTTGTGTCGCAAAAACACAGATTTCACACAATTCAAGTCAGCCCTCCAGTGAATTATGTTAAAATTCTCCTGTGCATAGCAGAGCTCTGTAATGCCATTATTACCATGCTGGAGGGCGAGCGCAATAAATCTGATATCTCTGCTATAAAATCTTATCTAAGTTTTAAATGGATGCCTTAAAGAAACAAAAATAGATCAGCACTGCAAAGCTTTTTTCTCTTAAATCATCAATCTGCTTTTCACTTAATCTCCACACAGTCTGGAGTTCATATACATAAAAAAATCAGCTTGGCATGTTTGTATTTTGGCAACATCTCGGATGTCAGATGGTTTGAAGATAAACTTTGCATTTGAAAAATAAAAAAAAGAAACAGCAATAGTTTCTCTAACATTGTTATTGGTAACAACACAGCTCGCATTGAATTTTTTTCTCCTCCAACGCAGCTTTTGGCTGAAACTTAACGTCTTTCTGGCACATTTAACTCTCCGGCTTAATGGAAAAACTCCAGAAACGTTGCAATGAAATGCTCAAGCTGATTTTTATGCGACTGCTTCCTGCCACGTCTCAGTAGCAACATAAAAGATCAACTTATTAGGCGTCTTAAAATAGAATGGTGCTAAATACAGAATGAAGCTCTTGCAATGAGACAAGAAAAATACTGCAATATAAATTCTGAAAAGAGCTGATTTCCCACCAACCTCACAGTCAAGTTTATCCATGAGATCCTCCAGCTGGTTAATCTGGGAGCCCCAGTGGTTGTCCGGCTCCACGCTTACCCCTGACACCAGAAACAGAGTATTAGCACAGCAGCGAACCCGTCTTGGTCCGTTTCCTTTCCCTCATGTCACCTGTGGTGAGCATCCCGGAGTAGGGGTCTGTGGGAGAGAGACACATGTTCTTCTGGATGCGTCGGTTGGGCCGCTTGGCGACCCTCTGGATGGGGAGGTCCTCGGGTTTCTTCACCATCCTCCTCCCTGTGCAGCCGTGGTCATGGACAGCCTCTGTGGCACAATCCAGGGAGGACTGCAGGGACTGAAGCTGGGAGGAGGTTTCCCTCAGCAGGAAGCGAGTGACAAACTGGCCAAGCACTGATGAGCCTTGATACTCCTAAAGAAAAAGTTACAGCCTTGCAACATCGAATTTGTAAGTTTTATCTTTAAAAATACAATCTGCTTTTTTTTTTTTTTTTGGTGAACCCTAAATGATCAAGGATTTCTTACATCAATAACACATTTCTGGCTGCTTCCTGCCATAATCACAAATTGATGTGGTTAAATCAAAGGAATAATTAATTTCAAGGACATTAACTTAATATTTCAAACATGCAACCAACTGTTGGAAAGCTACATTTGAAGAAAATGCTTTGAACTGGGCAGCACTGAGATCTGAACTGATTCCCAGTAAAATCTTTAGAGAGTTTTTATGTTTCATGTTTTTATGTTTTTATGTCTTGCCCTGGCTTAACTGCCAGGGCAAGACAGTTAAGCGACTATCCTTCCTTTTCAAGTACTTTAATATTTAACTGATGGAATTAAAAACACAGCCAGCACCTAAATGCTTGTATTAAGAAAACTATTCAAAAGGACGATAACAGCTCATATATTTAAATACAGATCCACTGGAAAGGACTTATATCCACTTAACTTTTGTTAAATATTCCAAAAAATTTAATGTACCTTGGGATTTCATGTAATAGACTACATAAACACAAAGCTTCCAATGAACTGGAAGCAAAATAATGCAAAAGTGCCTTTATTCACCCTTTATTGTGATGCCTTAATACAAAATCCTGTTCAAACAATTGCTTTAGAAGTCACCAAAAAAAGTTAATAGGGTGGATGTCTGTGGGTAATTTAACTTAGAGCACATTTGTGAACAAACAGCAACATGAACACCAAGGAACACAGAAGACGGGTCGGGGAAATAATGTGAACACGTTTAAAGATTATTGGTCCAATCCAATAAACAAAAGGAACTTGGCACTACTTTCCTGCCAATGGACATGGCCGACCACCTAACCTGACAGAGAGGAGAGCATTAATCAGACAATAAGCAAAGAGGGCCATGAAAACTCTGAAGGAGCAAGTGTTAGGATAAAGGAACATTTTGTTCTGCATGCGAAACACTAATTGTGAGAGAAAGCCAACACCTCATTTGGGCCTGAATGCACCATGCCTGACATGAAATATGGTGGGCACGTCACCAATATGGGAATATTTTCTCTTCAGCAGGATAATGGTAAAGAAAATTGACAGAAGTACATACAGGACAATCCTAGAAAAAATACTGAAAGCTGCAAATGACTTGAGACTGAACTCTAACAATGAAATATTTAGCATGTGAATGATGTCCCTTTATAGATTACCCACGATTTAGGAATGCAAAGCCAGCGAGATTTTATAGATTTATTCCATAAAGAAACAAGATCTCAGCAGGATTTTATGAAGCTCCAGTGAAAAGGCTGTTTCAGTAGATAATACATTTTTCCCAGCACAGTTTTTGTCTAGTAATGAACCTCATCATTCTCACTTGCAGCCCGTGGTGCAACAAAATTCAGTTTAAAGGAAAAATAAAAAAATAAAAATGTTGGAGAACTGTTTGAAAAACGATCATCGAGATTGTTAAAACCTATGTACTCATCCATATATTTTTCTAAAATGCAAAAATGCCTGGTGGTATCCTAGCACATTTGAAGTTATAAGTTAATTTGTTTATTTTACCAACTAAGTCCCTGCAAGTTTGTTGAGCAGATGGCTAATGCCTATCCCCAGTGCTCAGCTTTAGTACAGGCTTAGCAACTGTTACACTGCTGCCTTGCAGAAATAAGGTCCTGGGTTCAAATCCCAGGCTTTTGCCTAGAGGCAGGGCAAAAGGTAGGACATGTCCTAGAGGTACCTCAAAGTTTTTCTTCAAAAACTCAGACCTCAAAAAGACTAAAAATAAGCTCTTCCCCTCAGGGCTAAAGAAAAAAAAAAACTTTCTGACCAGCTATCAGCAACATGAAAAATGCATGAGATGTAAGACGGCTTGGAAGAAAAAACGCTGCCAGACAAGGAGACCATGTTGGAGATGTAGAGAGATGGAAGAAGAAGCAAGGAGGGAGTGGGGGAATGAAAAGCACCCTCCAGAGTTTAAAAAAAAAAAAAATCAGAATACAAGAGGAGAAGAAAGTTCAGACATGACCACAGGTCTTCAGAGTAAATCTGACGTCAGGTCAGCTGAAGCGTTTGGGCGGGTTGTCTTTGGTAATTATTATCTATAATTCCCTGTTACCCATCATCCTCTGCAGTGAAAATAAACTGCTGCATAACACTGGATGAAAAAAAACTAAAGAAACACCTCGTTATAACAGCCAAGCATCTGTCTATTCCACATCCGAACATGACTCTCCTCCTGTGCCAAATACTAAAATTACTCGCTAACTGGCTCTGCACAGAGGGCTGCCGAGCATCAATGCAAACCGGGCTAAGCTATTGATTACGTCTTTGGGAAAAGTTCTCTGATGCTAATCTTTTCTGACTGCACCTTAACCCAGATGATTACAGCCCTCTCAATGGGCAGACGCATAAATCCACCGGTTCATCTCGTGGAATACGATGTGTTCGGCTCGACTGCTCCTCAGCAGGATTTCGTGAGAAACTAATTAGCATCGAACAGAAACCGAGGCTGGAGATTTTATTACATACCAAGTCTTGTTATCTGAAAATACAGATATATAAAAAAAGAGGTGTTATACCTTGAAAATGAATGGGAAACAATGTTTTCTTGACTTTACAGATGAATGAGAAGTTAAAACAAAGACTGGATAACAGTAAACACAACTGTGTGATGATGGAGTTCTGATTGGCGGGAAAAAAAGATGTTTCTTTGCTAAATAATGATCATTCGGAATATGTAGAAACTTGCATCAGATTTGATGAACATTTAAACTCAAAGAGGAATGTGTTGATGTCCCTCAAGTCAAATATTGTACAATGTATTAACAGTTTCGCAGCATTTGTTGTCTGTTATTTCCCTCTAATGGACCTGATAATGAGATCTTAAGGTAAGGTAATTTTATTTACATAGCACATTTTCAGCAACAAGGCAATTCAAAGTGCTTTACCTGAATTAAAAGGAAATACAAGCAAAAATAACAAAACAAAGGAAAGAACAAAAGAAGAAAAAGAATCTAATAATGTTGATCCAAAGTATATAAACTAGATACTCTGCACTAGATAAAGCTGCACATTTTGTTAATCATACTATAGCTCATGAAAGTATTGTCACTTAGGAAAAGAAGTGCAGACTAAATAACAGATCAAAAGAGTCATGCTAGGCTGCACAAAGTTGACAAGTGGGGCACCAATGAGCAGCTTTCAGAGAAGGAGGACACCCTGAAAGCTGCTGTGTTATGTTTCTGTGAAGATTTGACAGGGAAAATTCAGCTCAGCGAGCTGACAAAAGCTTTAATCACCTACCTCTTTAGTTTTATCCATGGCCTTTAAAATGGCCACGTTCAGCTTTTCCAGTGCGGACAGGACATTGACATATTCCCCCAGGTGAGGAGTGAAGTACGCTGTGAGACAAAAAAACTATAATCAGCCTATCAGTGGCATTTCCGACAGGCTTGACTGATTACCTCTCAAACAGAGATTAGCTGACTAGCTATGATTAGCAATACAGTGAAGCTTAAGTTGGCAACATTTAAAATTGTTTGAAAGCAAAGTTGTTATGAGAAGGTGAAAAAGCATCATTACCTGAGAGCTTGTCTATGTCCAGGTTGCTGTGGAAAGATCAGGAGGTGAAACTTAAAAACCTGCAAGACTTTTTATAAGTTCTGTAATCAGTGAAACGAAGATTAAATGAGGAAGACTGTAACCTCTCGTCTTAAACAATGCCAACTATATATTGATTTATATTTGATGTCTTTTTGTGGTATGTTTTGTTGTTTTTATGCCCTGTTATAATCACATACTTGCTGTAACATTAATTGCCCATTTGGGGACTTCAATAAATCTGAATCTGAAACCCCTCAGAAGACAGTATGAAATTAATATTTTTGCCTTGAGTCTGCGTATCAAAAACACAATCGCCATAAAAAGATATTACAAATACCATCATGACGACTGTTAAAATAAATGTCACATCAGAATCAGTAGGATTAAATATCTCTTTTTTTTTTTTGTTCAATAAAAAACAAACAGTTTTATCTAAATGCTGTGAAACTGTGGTATTTTACTCAGGATTATTGTCAGAATATGCTACCCAAAAGTGTCATGTGAAGAGGAAGTCTCTCTACCACTTTCTAATCGGCCGCTCATCTGTATTTTTGAACATTCCTGTCAAAAATAATGAGCTGCTCCTTGGGTCGTTTCAGGCTGACAGCCACTGCAGCTGCTAATGGTGCTGTGACTCCTGGCATACACCAGGATTTCAGCTGTTTGAAGTGATCTCTCTCAGTCCATTTCCTACTTTGTGCAAACTCACTGTGTCCTCAGTTTTCCTTTCTTATTATTTTAATGCTTCCTCGAAACGTCTACTTCAGTAATTTAATTTTTTTAATTTTTTAATAAGTCATGAGAGAAAACCCTCTGTGTGTCATCAAGAAGTAGCGATAATGAGCCGATGCAGTCATGTGGCCTTTTAACTGCGGTGTAATGACCAATCACTTGCAAAACAGTTTGATAGATTGTTGCACAGCTGGAGCAATAAATTGCTCATCTTGTGCAGTTTTTCTTATTTGCAACAGAGAGTGAAACTGGGGAACACATAAAGTCAACAGTCTGATGAAATGTTTGTATTTTTTTTATGTTTGCATTCTTCACACTGCATTTTAAATAATCATCCAAAATGTAGGCTCTCTGTAGATATTCCTTGCTGAAGTGAGGATTTAAAGTCTTGCAGCCAGGCAGCAAAAAAACATAAAAAATAGAGAAGCAAAAAGCAGAAGAGTTGGATGAGATCCAAACAGGAGAGCTGGAAGAGCTTACTCTGTCTGCTGCCTGTCGATGGAGTAATACAGCTCCTGCATCTGCTCGTCAGTGAGGACGCCGTCAGCAAAGTAGGACTGGAATTCCTCCGTGGACAGCTTCCCATCGTCTGCAAGGAGACCAACAACCAGACTGTCTTTATAATGAGGCCTCAGCAGCTTTACTCGGTTAGCAGTCCCACTTTCTGAGATACACTTGTTAAACCCATCAATCCTGAGCTTGTAAGACATTTTGTATTGGAAAAAAAAAAAGAAAAACAAACAGAGAGCTTAGAACACGATTCAACTGTGGCGTTGGAAGATTGGATTATGGTGGAACGTTACGCCTGAATCTATAGCTGCAGCTGGGAGATGAACCTATACGAAGAGATTGATCTTAATTTCTCTCATTATTTTATGTTCCACATCATGTAGGAGTAAATACAGTCTGTTGCATCTCTGACTCATCATCCAACTCCTTCAGAGCCAGAACATTGGTTTGGTTTCGCACTCAATAAGACGCCCAAAATACAGAGCAGCTCAGATGGCATGTTACACAAGCGTTCACGGTTTCTTCGATCGGAGCTCCAGCAGAGACCCAGAGCATAGTGCTGTACGTACACGCAGCTTATCGGTCAGAACCAGACAGCCATGTTCTGATGAGAAATGTCGCAAAAATTGTCAAAAACAGTAAATAATAACAAGTGGTTAGTGTGAATGTACAGTCTGTTCTGACCTGACGGGGCGGGGAAAATTAAGAAGCAGTGTTGATTAACTGTTGGCTCGCCTTAGTTTGACTCTTCTTCTTCTACAATTTCTTTTATAAATTGATCAAAAGTCTTTTTATAAAGTCCAGTTTAGAAGTTTTCTTTTTGAGGATACAATTTCGGTAATTATTGACTGAACAAAAATGGCAAAGTGTTCATGTTTAGAAATTTTAGTTGCTTCTTTTAGAGTTCGTCAATGGCAGAAATAGGTTGATAGCTTTAGCTAACAGGTATTTGACTGCATAAAGGTCTTCTAAAGAAAGCGCCTGCATAGCCTCACATTTTATGCATTGGTTTTACGCAAATGCAGTGGGAAAAAAAAAGTGAAAATAAATTATATTAAATGTCTATAAATCCTCAATGAAATGACAAGACTACGATGAATCACTTCCAGACCTTTTCCACATTTAGTGTGATACGTATCCTACACAAGAGAAGAAAAAAAAAGCTACAATAACCTGGTTAGTGGGCATACCTTTAAACAAGTAACTTGTGATCTAGTTTATTCAGTTTTTAGTCTTTTTTGTCACTCAGCAGATATAGAGGATCTGAATAACCACAAAAAAATCAACTGTGCTAAAAAAAAAATAAAAAAAAAGTCTCCAAAAAGCATTTGGAACGTTGTAACGTTTGGTCAAATTTTCAAGTGGTGAAGGTGCTAAAAAACAAAATGCTGCATTACCAAGATCCAAATATGGTAGTGGCAGCATCATCATCTGAGGTTGCATTTCTTCAGGTGGAACTAGACGTCTTGTCAAGTTGGAGAAAACTGTGAAAACTTCTAGTCAGTTTTGACCTAAAATCAGATCGATGCTAGAAAGCTGAAGATTAAGAGAGATTTTATAGTCATTACAGTGAGAACATATCCAAATCAACAGGAGAATGGCATCACCAGAATATAGTTCACGTTTTGGAATAACCAGAGTTCAGAGGTGAACCTGACAGGAATCTACAAGAATCTATGGAGCTGTGAACAAGACACTGTGTCACAGCTTTTGGAAGATGTAGACTCAACTAAAGAAGACTGGATGTAGAAACGACATCAAAACGTGATTTAAGGTTTTAAAGCTTTCTCCTGTACAGTGCAGCTTAATTTCTGCACAATAATTTTACTAACTTCTAGCTAGCTATCGGTTTTACAACTGCTTCTGTGATTTTAATCTCTTTCCTGGTGATTTCGTGCAAAGAACTGTGGATTGTAACCTTACTCTGCCTTCTGTTTGGATTGGTTTGATTTTCAGTGGAACTGTATAGGATATGTGTCATATTCAACATGGGGGAGAAAAAAAAGTTCGGAAATGGTTTATCATGATCTCATTATTATTACAGAAGCTGAGCCTGTCATCATGGCTGTGTAGACGTTAGAGCCAGTCATTTTTCATGCTAAAATAAGCCGAACTAAACAGGGATTCTAAAGAGAGCAGGTGCTGTTGGTGTTTTACAGATAAATATTTTACATCCCAAAAACTCGATATTTTAATAGGAATGTGTAGATTTATATTCACCATGCTGATTTGTGTTGATAATGCATCTTATTCGCACTTTCTCCACTCTTTTGACATAAAACACGATTTATGGCTGCACATTCAGAATGTGCGAAAAACAGTTGGCCAGACTGAGAGACTTGCTCTTTCAAAAACATGCTGATGTTGCTGCAGCTAATCTGAGGGAAGCTTTGTGTCTATGCACCAGCACCTCTTTAGGGAAATTAAAAGTGTTGTCTGCAGCAGCGGCGCGGTGGATTACCTACCTGCCTTACATCACCCTGAATAAAACCTGCAGCTCAAAGTGTGGCCTGACTGAATAAAAAAAGCTCTTTTTGCTATTTTTTTCAAGGATCTCTTGCACACTTCCCTTAAGGCCGGCGGTGTAAACTTCTACAAAGGCAGCGCTAACGATTCAGAACATACATCAGAATAATTCAGTAGAATATTAAAAATGTGACACAGTAAGGTTCCTAACTTTGAAAGGATGGGACCAGAGTCAGTCAATACTTTATTAGTCTTGAATATTATGAAAAAATACTAAGAGCTTTCAGTGCGTGTTGCTAAAGAGTAAAGAAGTCTTTAATGCAAATCGAATGTAGCTTTTGAGTTTGACAAACAGAGTTACTTTTTCAGAATGTTTCCTTTATAAGTATGTTTTATCATGTTTTGTAATAGTCGGTCTAGTTCTTGTAAAAACTTAAATGGTATCTTCAGTTAGGTCGCTTTCCCCCCCACACACACACAAACACACACAGAGACTTCAGAGAGGAGGAACTGACACTCTGCTGCAGCACTGTGCGTTCCTGCACTGCTAATGGGCAACTAATATAATATGCACATCCTGCCCTGCTTAGCAGACTATAAAAGGCAATGTTTCAGTGCTGATGCATAAAAAAAAATAAAAAATCAACAGGCAGAGTAAATCCCGCAGTTAAGATAATGAAGAGTGCAATCGAGATATACTTGTGCACGCTGGTTTCAGCATCTGATAGCCAAAATCCTTTCCAATTTATGTTAATCTAAAACCTTAAGAGATTAAGAAAAGCTGAAAGTTTGCATCTAATCTGCTGCCATCTGGAGCTGCAGCATTTCTGCGTCCTGGGAGGATATTTTTTTTATTTTAATGCCTTAAGCCTCCTCTGAAGACAACAGGGAAGCAGGAGGATAAAACTGAGACCTCGTATTTGTTTTTCGCTTTCTGCACTGTGATATCTCACCTGTACCGGGAACAAATCTGTTTTCTAAGCATGCAATTTCCTCAGCCGTAGTTGCTGCGATAAAGCTTTCGCCCCTTTACGTAATTTCTTCTGACATTTTCGGAAACGCTTTAATGTCTCACCAAGCCGGAGCTGCACAATGTGCGAAACACAATCCACTTTGCCATTTCAGTGGGTGCAACGTTGCAATCGGAAATGACTGCGAGAGGGCAATACTTTTATTTTTGTCAAACTGTAATGTTTTAACTGCAACGTATTCAAACTTTGCTGGCCAGTTGGTCAGTTAGACAGGTTTCCACTGACATCCATTGTTAGATTTAGTTTCCTAAAGCCCAGGGAATGACGTGGGAACATTGGGATAACTTTTTTTTTTTTTTTAAAAAAAGGACAACAATAATCTACAAATAATATCGCAAAGTCATGTCTTCCTAATATTGTGCAACCCTCGCTTTTGCTTAGGTGTTCCCTCTGATATTTTAGTGGTATATTTTTAAGCTGTATTTTAAGATAACATCTTAAAGCGTTTTGTAGCGTATCTCACATCTCTCCTTGTTTAGAGATTTTAATGTCAAAGCCTAATCATTGGCTTGTCAGTTTTTCATGCCTGTTTTTGTTTTCTCTGGATGACAAATCAGGGCAAGACTGTCAAAATAAATCATAATATCACTCATTACTCTTGTCGCGTATCAGCAAAAAAAAAAAAAGACTAATTTCTGTGCAAGATCACCGAGTGGAAGCTTTGTGTTTCCTATGTTGCTGCACTCATATGGTTCACTGTTTCGTTTAAATCCGTAATAAAAGCTGCAAGGGTATTAGTACGTTAGCCAGTTGTTATATTATAAATGCATGGCACTCCAGGCGTATTATGGTGGCCTACGCAGAAACGTCTGAACAGAGAGACTGTTTATTTGCATCCTTTGGGTGCAAGAACCATTGAGTTTAAAAAGAGGAAAACACAGAGTGAGCTCTGCTGCAGACTGATAACCTCAAACACGCAGGAACATTTTTCTTTTTTTTTTTTCAAAAAGGAGTGAAAAACAATAGCTTGGTGTGAGTGCTAAATTTTAAAACCTGTTCTTGATTTGCCTAAACTGAAAACTTCGGCCACAAAATGATAATGCAAGGACTCAAATCCATGCAGAGAAAGGAGGAATCCAACCTCCCTCTTCTTTTATCTGCACACAAAAGCCCTGGTGAAAAAAAGAAGCACCTTTTATTTTCTTCATCTATAATTCACAAACGACAGAGTTTTTATCTAACGCCGAATCGCTAAAACGTGAGCCCCAGATGACCCCTGTTCAACGCGCCACACGTTTCATCATTAATCTCGCTCTAACGCAACATGCCTCACATGCATTAACGACACTTGCCTCCTTTCTGCATTTCGCTACAAGTAGGATGCAGCGCATGAATAAAAAATTAAGCGGGAAAAGATTTCCCCGTTTGTCAGCGCGGCTTTTTTACAGAGCAAAACGCTCCGTGTTTTCCTATGAGGAGGAGACGATTCTTTGAAGCAACGCTGCAACAAATTATTCCAGCTGAAGAGTGAAATGGGAGAAGGTAAAAGTCTCAGGCGAGTTTTATCAGGAGCTAAAAATTCTGCTGGGACGCCAAATGTTGTGCATTAGCGTTGGTGACGATTTGCATACAGCTCTTTGGCCCTATCTGCTGTATTTCTACATTGCCTTGCGGAAGTATTCGTACGCCCACAGCTGTTTAAGTTTCACACAAACACAAGCTTCAAAGGATTTTATCGGGTTTGATGTGACGAACCAACACGAACTGGTGCTTTTGTAATATGCTTTTTACAAATAAGTACCCAAACAGCAAGACGTGGTGTGTTGTTGAGGATATTTTTTGTTAGCAGGATATGGAAGACAATGGAAAGATGGATGAAGCAAAATGCCAATCAAAGGGCTGTAAAAGTCTTAAAACTGGTTCAGTAGTTCAGCTTGTAGCAGGACAACAAACCTAAAAACACATATCGTTCTCCATCCACTTCACAGTTCTGCACCACTCTGTGATGGTTTGTTAAGTGCATTGAAATATGCAGGTGAGAAAATGTAAACAAAAAAAATTTAAGAATGCTTTGATTTTTGAATACTTTTAGCAAAGCTCTGTGTACGCCTGCCTATCACTGCCATACACAGCGTGTTGCTTATGGCGGTGCACTGCAAAGAGTGATGCCTGCAGGCTGAACTCTTGTGGTTCAGCCTGCCAAATCCAGTTACATAAAAAAAATAAAAATAAAAAAAAAACGTTACAGCTCTGCATCTGACCTTGGTTATTATGGAGAGCAAGAGGAGGGGTACCGAGGGCACATACAGACGGAATAAAAAGGTTTCACTTCTGAACAAAGCTCTTCTACAGATTTTTAGCATGCAAAATTATTTTTAAATATTATGAATCTCTTTGCCCGTCAGTCCAACTGGGTCAGAACTCACCGTTTTTGTCCGCCCGACGAAAAATCTGCAACAGGAAAAGAAAAAAGGATTAGTAAAATTTCAAGTTGACAAAAAACATCCATACCAGAGAAAACGCATCTACATACTTCAACACAGGCTTGAAATGTAAGCTGTGGTCTGAACAGAAGGATGTAGGAGCTGGAAGACACAACCTGTCACCATAAAAGAGAACTCCACTTATTTAAGAGAAAACCTAAAAAATGTCTGGTTAGTGTTACGGCCCTGGGCCTCATGGGCTGGGTTGGAGGTGTCTTGTCTGTCTTTGTGCTCCTCCCCTTTACAGGTGCTGCTAATTTGGAGTGCAGATTATTTAAACCTGCCCTCTCTACCTCCTGGGGCGCCTTTGGCGTCCACTCTGCCGCTTGTGGTGTTTTGCTGCCAGGCCTCAGCTCCCCTCCTTTTGCACATTTGAGTTTGTCTTTGCTTCTGCACTTCCAACACTTCCATATGCACTCATACAACACATCCAAGCATTTGCATTACATTACTGATACTGACATCCACAATCCATTGTTGTTTTTGTTAATAAATATTCCTTTTTATGCATTTTAACCACTGCATGGTCTCCTGTTTAGTTATGACTTTGAGCCAGTCGTAACATTAGTAATCAGCACTGCGATTATCAAACCTTAAGCATCTTTTAGAAATGTTCTTTTTAATTTAGGTAAGACAGATATTCTCTTGCAGACACTTAAAAGATACTAGCCCTTTGATAAAGGTATTTTAAAACAGGATTAATCGAACATCTATTGGTTTTATTTGCTGTTTTTATTGTATTCTTTTGATTATTTTCTTTGTTCATGCTGTTATTATTTTTTGTATTGCGTTGTTTGTTTAGTGGGACTGTGCTACAGTATTTGAAGGTGAATTTACAGCAATATTGTACGCTCATTAATATGAGCTGGCACAAAACAAATAAAATCAATTCAATTTAAAAGCTTCTTGGTAATAGGAGAATACACTTTTTTTTGTTGCCATCACAAACTTTGGGATACTTTGGGACTGTTTTAATAAACCAACAGTCTAATATGTAGCTCTAAATGAAATTCAGTACTTAAGAAGTCATCTAATTTGTAAATGTATTTTTCTTGTGAGTTATTCAATCTCAGTGTAAATACAGTGGTTCTGCACAAGCCTTCAACATCCACAGCCCAGGTGGGAGGATCTGTTCACATGGTAACCATTAGTCGATGCACTCCACAGAACTGGAGTAGAAGGATCGGCAAGAAGCATCATGGTGGAAAGAAAGTCAGAAGTCGTCAGCAGACAGGTGGTTTATACTTTCTGACCAACTTGCGAAACGTTTTCTGAGGGGGGAATAAATTCACATGACACCACATGAAACATGGTGGTGGCAGCATTATGCTGTAGGGAGGATTTTAAGGTATTCCTGGAATAAACTCTGTTCGAGGCCGCAAAGGATTTGAGTAGGAGAGCAGATTTAAACATACGGTCAGAGCTGCAGAGAATGGTTCGGATCATAGAGTGGAGTGGTTCGGTCAAAGTCTAGAACTAAATCTGACTGAAAATCAGTGGCAAAATTGACTTTCACAGAGAGTCTTAATATAATCTGAGCTACTTTTTGCAAAAAAAGCCAAGCCAAGATCTCAAGAACTCAATGGCATAAATACTAGTTCAACTTCGACATTGTATCAAACATAAACAGAAAATAAGATAATCTCAGTGAGTCAAAGATTCTTCATCTCTAAAATAAGCGAGACATCACAGGAAATGAAAATCTGACATTTTCATACAATGCAGAAGAGCTTCAAACAGATACATCTCATGCTTTCTTCTCTCTCTCAACACTAAAAATGTTCCCACTGCTTCAAAATGTCTCCAAAGTTCTGTGATCAACCAGTTCAAAAGTGTCATTGCTTCATGCTCATTAATTCATGCTATGAACTTGGCCAGAAAAAAATCCTCCCTCACACATACCAGGACACTAAATCTAAACAGATGCTAGATTGTAGTGTGTGGATGTGAAGGTAGGTGTGTGTGTGGGTGTGTGTGTGGGGTGTGTGTGTGTGTGTGTGTGTGTGTGTATGAGATGCAAGATCAAAGAGGCTGTTTATTTCCAGCTTTTTTCCTCTCTGCTTAGTGACTTTGAGTGAACCCGAACAGATCAGTGGTGGGTTGATTAATTTCATCATCAAACGGGAGTCTTCAAAAAACACGACACCCTTCAATTTCATCAGTCTCAAGACTAACTTCTGCCTTTTTCCAGTTTCTAACAGCAGCAGTATCGTGAATTAAACATGCCATAAATGATAAATAACAAAGATACTTGATGATGTGATCCAGACATCTGCAGTGCGTGTCCAAAGGGGTTCATCAGTGGTTCTGTTTAGACTTTGATCAAAAGTGAAAAATAACAGAGCAATATTTAACAAACATAATAATAATAATAATAATAATAATAATAATAATTTTAAAAAGGCCAAGTTTAGGCTCACTGTTACAGAACTGCAGGAAGGAGTCACATCTTATATCCGGTGAGTCTGCATAACAACCATTTCTTCTAAGATTTTTATATAAACCATTATCAAGGGTTCCAATAATTGCAAGAGCTGAATTATGCAAAACATTTTATGCCACTGCACTCAATTACTTTAACTTCTGACCTACACAAAACTTGAGGTTCTTAAAATGTCATAAGCTCTGTCACAGTGAACAATAACGTCAGCTTTTAATTTTCCTATTTAATTAAAGTTTTTCTAAAAACATTATCTTGAATATGTTTTCTTAAACAAAGGTTACTTGCGGCTATTATGAACGATGTATTCAACAGAATGGGATCCTAGATAAGAAGCTCTACAAAAGATTAAAGATTTAAAGATGACGTTCCATTTGAACACATCTGACACAATATAGGAAAAGAAAAGAAAACATTTACAATTAGTATCAAGCTTGAACAAAGGAAGGCTTTTTATTTGTACTTTTATTTCTTTAGTTTGAAATCCTGCACGTGTGGTCACATGGTTCCGGTCCGTCAGTGAATTAAGTTTCACAACAGTATCAAGCTTGAACAAAGGAAGGCTTTTTATTTGTACTTTTATTTCTTTAGTTTGAAATATAAACAAGGGAAGCACCCATAAAACTTATGTGTTGGCAGTTTAAACTGAGGAGATGCTCGGTTTGTTCTGTAACAAACTGGTTCAAAACAATGCATAACGGTCAGTAGCTTTAAAATTGTAAAAGGATTTACAGTAAGTTAAACCATGAATGTTATCAGCCAAATGGAGTTGAGTTATACTGAAGCACAAGCACAAATTTCAGTCTGGGTGGTTCAACAAAATTGCGCCACGTATCAAAAACAAAACGTTTGAGCCATTTTTAAATAAAAAACAACATTAATGTGGTAGTTTGTGTTGGTCTCTCACATTAAATCCCAGTGAAACACGTGAAAAAGGTTTAAGATTTATCAAGACTTATTCAAGAAATTTATTGTTCAAATTCTCCATTTTAAACAAACTGCAAAATCAACTAAAACAACCACTGACTTCATCTTTCTCATTCTGACTGAATGTAATGGCTGTGTCACAGTCACAGTAATCACCTACCATAAATGTGGCTCTGTGACAGATTCGGGCTACAGCTGGCAGATGATCTGCAGCTGCCCTCAGTCTCCTGTGGAGTGACAAGCTGCTATGGTGACGTTTGGGTGGAGGTAGGAAGCCCTGTCAGTGTCAGATCCCCCCACAGGAGCTCCAAGACCACATCCCACCCAAGACAGCTGACAGAAAAGCAAACAGGAAGTTTGGACAAGCGAACATGAGCCAGGGAAGAAATCTGGGAGGAAGATTCAAATTCCTTGGACTACTTTACGCCTGACTCGAGGTTCAGACAGACTTCATGCTTAAACTGTAATTATGAAGAAAAAGTAGCAAAATAGGGGATAGGTTCTCAGATGTATTTATTAGGTTTTCTTCTGCTTTTGTAGTAAATCATATTGTAAAGCACAGAATGCAGAGGCAAAGTATTAGCCAAAAAAATCTCGGCTCAGGGATGTAAAGAGGATTTATACCAGAATGTTTGTACAACCAATCAATGCTTGTAATTAAAACAAGACAGACTAACAAGTCTTTTCACAAAGAGGTGGAAACAACACTAAGAGCTTTTTTTATCTCTTTTGGGAGCTCTGGAGGGACTGAAAACCTCACACTTGCCTCAGTTCCCTGTGAAACACTGCAAACATGCGCGTGTGAATGTGTGTGTGCCAGGTTGATTTAATATTGGAAATCTATCCAGTGCAGCTCAATTCCATTATTTTTGGAGTGGCAGCATAAAGGGATCAGGACAGCTACATGAAACAGGTTTCCTTCCATTGAGAAAATGTGAAAATGTGTTAAAAGCAACAGGAAAAGCTCATGTTTATTAGCAAGTTCAGATGGTTGTGAAGAAATGCAAGGCCAACAGGATGGGGATTGAAAATATACATTTAAACCAAATGCACACTCACCGCAGACTGATTTTCTTTTTCTATGCAGTAATCCGCCTCGAGGGAACTGAATGACATTTACTGCAAGCAAGCAAGAGTCTAAAGATAGGAAATGATGCTGATGATAGACACTTGGCTCTGTCGTGGTGGAGCCAGTAACTAAACTGAAATCGGCTTAAATTAAAACAGAAAAAGGAAGGAGGTTTTAGCCAGTATAAGGAAAATGCACTGGTAATAGTTGGCTCTCTCACAGCGCATTCTGTAAATTAAATCAACTTCACAGAAATAAAACTTGGAAGCCCTGTCTTTGGGAAATTAAATTAACTTTACTGCAAGTCAGCTGTTTGAAGATTGATGGCACGGTGCAGATACACTGCTTCCCCTTCGGTGGTGCATAAAGTGAATTGCAATAAAAAAGGTTTTAAATGACTCCCTTTCAGAGGACTAAGCAGATGAGCTGCAAGTCATTTCCTTAGTGGCGAGATCCTGTTTATACCCTAATAAATAATTCAAAACGTGTCTGCATTTAAAAAGCAGCTCCGTAGGAGCTTTTATTTTTATTTATTTTTAGGGAGATTTCTCATAAAACATTCATGTTTTACAGGCAGGTTTGGTGGCGCAAAATCATCATCAAGATTCTTATTTTCACGTAAATAACCTGACAAGAACAACGACGCTGAAACAGTTGGCACGCCAACTGTTTTCTGCACGCGAGATGACCGAGTTGGACAGGCGTTTGTTCTTAATGCACTCACCTGTCTGACGTCAAAGTGGCGTGAATGGGCCGCGTTTTTAACTCTGTGCGAGCCATTCATAAAGAGGAGAGTGAAGGACAGTGAGTCGGGCGGACTGTACGGTGAGGAAACGACACCTCGACAGACGGACGGAGGCTGAACACGTCTCGACATGGACCCAAACGTGCACGAGGCTCAACTGAAACCCGTCTGTGACGTCTTGGTGTGTTTTACTTACGTCCTGGAATAAAGCGAAGCCTTGGTTCTGGTTGTAGTCGAGCTCCTGCTGCTTTCTGAAGTGTTCGTGCTTGGCGGACTGGAGACACATGGTGATCAGCTCCGTGCAGGCCAGCATCTTGATGCTTTAATATTATGCTTCTGATTATGGGAAAGAGGAAAGGAAGAAAGATTGTCCTGTTTCTTCTGCGCGTCTAGATGAAGAGCTCGTCCTTGTGACAGAGGGTGGTGGGTGATGCTGATGAGGACGATGATGCTGCCGCTTGTTCTGTGTGAGCCAGTCAAAATGAGATGGACCCTTTTGCTGCCCCCTGTCTGCCAGTCGGTAGCAGCAGAATTGAGAAAATAAAAAAATAAAACAAAAACTCCGCCTCCGGAGGCGGCGTTGATTCAGGAGTCCGAGAAACGCACCATCTATCTATCTGTGCTGCCCATTCATCCCTCCTACCTTGTGGCAATGCGCATGCGCACGTCGACGCTACGTCACATGCTGCTTACTCAGCAGATTTCTTATCAACACATCCTACCCGCGCTCTAGCACATAGCTATCTATCCGTGCTACGGTAGGAAAATCTGACGAGAAACAGCTTTTCCAATGTGGACACAGAATGGGGCTCAGTTCAGTTCAAATGTATTTAATTAAGGACAGCACATTAAACAGTGCTTCATATGGGAAAAAACAAAGAAACTGTTGTTTTGTGTGTAGGTTTTCTAACCTAACGTGATGATTTCAGAATTCTCAGGTGATTCTTCCTGATTGTTCTCCATTTTGACTTGAAACTTTCTTAGCAATCTTTCTTAAGGAACGCTGCAGGTATTTTGCTGTTTATTTAAGTAATTTTTAAAAGTGGGTTTTTGAAAAGTGATTTTATTCTTGAGTCGTTAAAGGGCTTGACTTGGAAAATGCACCGGTCCTGTTGTCGCCTTCCCGTCCTCAGTTTCCATTTGCATGATTTGTTTCTGTGTTTCTACCAAAAACTGAATGAATAAAGTCTTCAATCTGGTGTTTTGTAAACAAAGCATTACTATGCTACAGCCATTGTGTTAGTTGAAAATGGTCTCATTGCCGATTTACCATTTATGGCAATAACTTCTCAGACAATTTATCATCCAGCAACATTTATTGTGACAGTTGTCAACCTAAATCTTGCTGGACAATAAATTGTCTTAGAAGATATTGCCAAACGATAATATTGTTTTAAAACCATTGTCAACTAATATAGTGGCCAAAGCATAATGATGCAAAAACACATTCTCAAAGATCAATAAACTTTTTAAATTCTAATGAACATTACACCGTGTTCCAAATTATTATGCAAATTGGATTTAAGTGTCATAAAGATTAGTTTTTTGTTGTGCTATTAAATTTATAGATGGTATTGTGTGTCAGGGCTCTTTGAATCACTATAATTAATTTCAGAGAACTGGGTTGATTAGTTTGTCTGGTGAGCTCAATTAAAGGAAATCTACTTAAGAAGGATGTTCCACCTTATTAAGCAGGCCACAGGTTTCAAGCAATATGGGAAAGAGAAAGGATCTCTCTGCTAACGAAAATCATCTAAGTTTAACGAAAACTGAAGCGTTATTGTACTGTGAAGAGATTTGTGGCTGATTCAGAACAAAGATGGGTTTGTACAGATAAAGGCATAATGAGGAAGGTTTCTGTTAGACACATCTGTGGTCACCATCCTCCTCTGACCTCTGATCCTATTGAGAACCTTTGGCGTTTCCTTAAGCAGAAGATCTGAATGCAGTTCATATCAAAACAGCAGCTCTGGGAAGATATTCTGACATCCTGCAGAGAAATTCA